>NW_019059806.1:31502-55058 GCF_000696155.1 Zootermopsis nevadensis
ATTTCTGTACAAAGTAAGATGTAAAAGACAGGTCAAAATTAGGAATTTAGAACTGCCACTGGGGTAGAAGGCACGAGAACAATACGGAAGAGTTATGTAAATAGTATTAGGGATTAAGGAATAGTCATGTAGAGTAGCATTAGTGAATAGTTGTAGTAAGCAGTAGTGCTAATAGTGCTACGTATGTAAGGACTGTGGCCGTGAAAACCTGGTGTTAGGCGGCCACAGATCTCTGTATATAGTCTAAACCAAATATATTATATTATTATTATATTATAGGAGTTTGTTGATCTACAACATATGTTAGTTTTTAAATGTGATTATTATTGTCTTTATATTATATTATATTTGTTTACCGTCAAATCACAATAAAATAGTATGATAAGATAATTAAAATGATTAAAATATCATCTTATGTTCCATATCGAGCATTCGATTTACATAAACAAATATAATAATTATTTATATCTCCAAAATTTAATATAGCTGTCTTCTGGATTGTCGCCCCGTGTAGTCTGGTAGAAGATTATCGACATTTCAGAGGTTCCTGCTGCCACTATCATCATCATCCTTTGATGGGGGCAGCAAGGTCTTCTGAATAATCGGTAATCTCACGTCTCTAAAAGTGTTCGTGTGACAATCTGAGACTTCTAACCAGACCTACAGATTTTGACCGAAATTGTCTGTCAGACTCGATAGTGGAACGTCATCGAAAATACGAAAATTAAACATTCATATTTCGTCTTTAGAAACGCCTACAAATGCGTCTACTTGGTACAGTCCTACAAAAGACCTGATGATCGCTCATGACACAAATTCGCTTCGAGGCACAAGAACGTGATCTGGTACGTAGCTGAATAACAGCAGTATCAAGCGATTGTACTAAACACAAGTAAAGATCTATCTCTTGAATAAAACTCTTGCAAAATGACAAAGAATTTAGAGTTGCGAAGTAAGAATCAATGCCAATAATTAAATGATAATTGAAGCAATCAGACTGTACCTTGACATCACCTGTCAGTGTGATAGCCATATCACGAGAGTCCGAAAACTGAAGTCAAGACAATTTACGTAACTAAAACACACGGAAACATACATACTTATGCCTGTTTGTTGCTAGTGAGAAAATGGAAATTAGTCAAGGACAAACATATTTATAACTAAAATCTCGTTTATTATGTTCGTGTTATAAAAATTAAATATCCTGATAAAATAAAGTTTCAAGGGAAAAATTATAATTATGAAACATGTTTATACGATCCACAAGCACGTACAGAATTTGAAATCGTATCTGCGCGAATTCCATGCGATAAGGTAATAATAACTCAGCACACACGTACAACTAGATGTCTTGTAAAAGCACTGAATTTCTCCGTCCGCGTAAAAAAAAATGTCAGTAGAACTGTTCGTCCCGAACGCATCTAGCATTCTGATACAAGCATCTGAAGACAATGCGTTAAAACGTTTGAGACACAATTTAATTTTGTCTTAAACGATGATGATAATGCTACACATCCATGAGATTCCCCGTTGTTTTAGAACTGCCTGCATCAGGTAAAGAACGACTAGGTAGAACGAATTATTAAACTGAATAAATCTGAACGGCGTTCAATCGCCCATAAAACGAGGACATTAAGCATATTTTAGGGGCAAAACCAATAAGTTATTATAGATTAGAAGAATATCAAACTCTAAAACAGAGAAATATTAAAGGAAACGTAGAAGCCAAGCAAAGATTTCAACATCTGCAAAGAAGTGAATGAAAGTTCAATTGCTTCGAAAATTTTTCATCAGAGTGCGTATTCAAAAGAGAGAATCCACAGACAAAACGTGCCTTTGATATCCTATCAACAATGGTGAGTGGGAGGACTCCGACAATGGGGGGGGGAGTGTTTCGTAACAAAATTTGTGGGCTTGCCAGGCAATTCTCGCCCATTGCGACATCCCTTCTTCGTAGTAACACTTGTAAAACAAACCCCCGTACCGCAGAGTCGGCTGACTGCATTTGACATCAGCGTCAGCATTATTTCCAGGTGTATTAGGAGACAGGGACTAGACATCGGAGGACGTTACCCTACTCAGTCATCGGTCAGGAAGGTAAACAAATAGGTTCTTTCCCAGCGAAAAACAACAAACTCTTAAATTGGATAAAATTATGAAACCCGAAGTTGAAAACCGAGTTCACAGATTACTATCCTAAGTCAGATGAATCCAATCCACAATCTCCAACCACGTTTCTAAGATCAATTTTAATATTATCCTCCCATACGCACCGAGGTCTCCCGAGTGGTTACCTTTCCTTCAGAGTTTCGTTCGCGTTAGTCATCTTAATTCCTTCCCGCTGTATTCTCACTGGTGTCTCATCTGTCCAAGACACTTCAGTAAACAATCAAATGTTTATTTACCGGAGATGGCACATACCGGAAAATCCATGTCTTCACATAACGACAGTGTACTCAGATACGTCAGGTCCCAAAATGGAATGGAGCCTTATTTTCCATAGACGTTCTGACTGCAAATAAGGCACAATAATAATCACTGACTAGTCCGTAACCAAATGGAAAATAAAATGCAATAAAATATATTGATAAAGCTTTCTCATATCGCGTCTATGTGCCGAAACACGCATAGATGTTTAAACTCATGTATCTATACGCGAACACACATCTTACTTAGTCCGTCTACGAAAATAAATGCACATTTAGACGCCCATGCACACGGGGAGGGTCTTATAAAACACATTTCTGCTACAACCAAGTTTAAAAGTTATTTATATTTTAATTTCTTTTTTTGCGATAACTCTACTTTAGATAGCCGCAGTGAATTGGCGAATTAAGCGGGTAGCTATGAACTGGAGGACCTGATTTCGAATCCATACGTCGTACTGCGGATAAAATATAAAACGTGAGTTCGTGACACGACCTTTTGAACTTGTTCTGCGCGTTCCATCTCAGCCAGCTGCAAAGATAGCTCTCTTGCGTCATCTCTGCGTTTCACACTTACAGATTCTAACATTTGACACTAAATCACCGTAACGTAATCCAAGAAGACGCAGAGACAACTTCTTCTTTTAATTTTCAACGAAGGATGGCTCCACAAATTATTACTCCTTCTAGAGGTGATATTGTTGCGTCATATTGTGATGATTATAATTGTTTAATTTTAACCGTCTAATCACAATAAAATGTTTTATTAAATATTAAAATATTATTACTATAATTAACATTTAATATTTAAAATATATATTAAAATGATGCTTTTTCTATCGAAACGTTCGATTTACAATTAGAGCGTCATCATTTTCACGACATGTTTCGGTTTTCAATGAACCATCTTCAGGTGTATAATCGATATAAATTTAAATGTAATATTCTAAATGCAATCCTTCGTCAGATGTCCATTAAATATCGGAAAGTTATCCTCTTCTAGATCAATTGTACTTTGTTATCACATTCAATGTTGTTTCGTAAATGTATGTCGTGGGTGAAATGTTTGTAGTGTTGTTTTTATAACAACCTGTAAATTAAATAATAATTTTATAAAGCCTAAATGAATATTAGAGTTAGAAAACAAAATAATATATTGAGGAATTTTAAAAACATACCAGATATGAAGAGTGGAGGAGGTCCGTCTGGAAGTAATGTTGTATTGGAACTGAATAGGTTCGTTATTGATCTTGGTTGTCTGTAGGTGGGGTAAGTGAAAGTAGGTTGTTGGGGGTGGGGTTAAGTGTTTGAAGGGAATTAAAGATAGGGTTATTAAGATAAATATTATTGTCGTTTAAGCAAATATTTTGTTTGTATGTGGTATTTTTCAATAGTGTCTCTGTGTCTCTTGTTGTGAACTATTTTTAATATGTCTATTGTGTCTGTGATCGTACTATATGCATGTCTCCTTCTAGTTTGTTTTAATAACTAACGTCTTCTATTACACGGCCATCGAGTGCCCGAGACACCTTTGTATCTGATGGTAAATGTTTCTGTAATTACTTTCCTCGCCCCAGATAAAGTTGGGCAACTTTTTCACTCCACGCCCCAACGTCTTTCAAAACAAGTGCTCACTGTTTCATGAAATGGAAAAGTTGACTGCTGTTCTCCGACGCTAATATCAAACGAAGACGTTTCTGTAAGCCGTGTCAGTCAAACTGCATTCTCCTCTTTAAAGAAAATAATTCAATCTCTCTCTAATGTCACTGTTCAGCTGAGACGCCAACGAGAAAAGTTGCTCACAAATGTTGAGGACAAAATAATTTCTAAGGATGATATACTTTCTTATCCCGGAATTTGTTCGAATATAAAACAAGCGTCAAAATATTCTTGAAATGGATTCACCTCTTTCTGCATCTCGTAAGATCTTTGCCGTTCAATACCGCATTCAAAAGTGTACATCTCCTTCTCAGTATTCATATTTTTGTCCATTTCTTTCAACCTAGAAATGCGTGCAAGAAAGGTGTTGCATTTTCATTATTTAGATCTAGGAGATGTCTGATCTTCCCGCGGCAATATCATTCGATCACTGCATCATATTCGCTCGTGTATCGTCTCAGGGGAGGGCAGTTACAAAGAGACTTAGTCTGACCTCGCAACACAACCCTCATTACAAGAGCTTAAGAAATTAATAAGTAGCCCTCGGTGGACTAGTGGTTAGCTTGACAGTGGACCCAAGGTTCGCGGGTTCAAACCCAGCCGAAGTCGATGGATTTTTAAGGGTGATAACTTCCTTCGGAGGGGAAGTAAAGCCTTCGGTCCCATGTCGTCATTTACGGCAAGTAAAATATGATGTTTCGTAAGCAAAATTCAGCGGCATTTCTGACCCAAGTCTATCCTGATTCACTACTAGATGGCTCTAACAGACAAAAGTCTGGATTGAGTAGAAATTGTGCAGAGGTCACTCACAAAAGCGCCCTTCAAAGACTAAGAAACATCCCAATAGGATTCGGCAAAGGCTCGGCTTCGGGCGCCATAGAAGAAGAAGAAGAAGAAATTGATAAGTACGGAGTGTCAATGTAAGAGAAACACAAACCGGCTCTGGTTTCATGAACTAGTTGTTAAAGGCGATAAGCATCTCACATGTACACACGGTAAATAACTTTCGGTAAGTCGGCAGTTGTAAGCTAAGCACAATTGCAACTCATTAAGACACCGATAATACGCGATCACTTTATTTTGACGAAGACTGTACCCTAGATACTTTATATCCAATGGATTAAGATATAAGGGAGAAAGACGTGGAAATCGAGAAGCGAGAAATAAGGCGAATCATCAAAAAATGTTTCAATGCAAATTAATTAAAAGCGCTTCTTCTAAGACGAATCACATGGGCTTCCTCCAAGAAATTACATCGAAAAAGAAGTGCTATGGAGATCGATCGAGGTTCCCGATCAACGCAATGAGTCAAATTCTACAAAACATCGAAATTGGTGGATTCCATTCTCTCATTAAATCATTTCTATCGCAATAACATTTTTGCGCAAAATCGAGTGTTATGTCTGCGTCTGTAAAACAAAAAATAAGCAATCTACAGAGACTTTCAGGAACGCAGAACCCGAAATGCACAGTCAATCCGGCCGCCAAGATGCAAACCCCGAAATCAGGCACCTGATCAGCTAATCAGGTCCGTCCATCACATTCACTTGCGATTAGTACCATTTCTTTACTCTCGTGTTTTCCTACTGCCAATGGTGAAACCCAACATTAACGTTCAAGTTCCTAACCGTAGCACTCTTTTATAAAATGTGATATTTCTCGTATGGTTGATATTTAACAAAATCTATTAATGGTTTCTTGATATTTTTAGTTGTTTATTTATAATTAATGTCGCTCTAATGATTACCGTTATGACAAAACATGTCATACTTCACAATTTTTATATTTAATTTTTTTGGATCTTAAATTATTTTGTATTAAATTCCTCTATACTTATATCGATACAACTCTCAGTAAGGATACCGGATCATTCTTGACCTTAACTATAAAGTCAGGCCTCTTTCCCAAAATATACCCCTTGATTCCAAAGTACTGCCTGGCTTCGGTGTGTGAGACTACAATTTTCTTCTGTTCCATTGCGTAACATTTTACATTCTGTGTAGCACAGTTATTTACAAACTTCATACCCACTCTGTCTGCGTCTTACGATTAAGTCAGCAAAGATACAAAATGTCCTAAAACGACCTAATGTGTCGATTTAGATTTTTCCGCAACTTTTAATTAACATCTGACATCGTTATACTATTCTTAAATTATTTTAAGCCCTAGCTATGTTAAGACTTCCCGTCCTTTCTCCAGTTTTTAAAAAAAATTATACAGTATTTTGGCCAGAAACTACACTTCAGACGGTTCAGATTCATATAAATATAAATATAAACTGTGGTTGTAAAACTGAACACTACGCGTCTGTAAAGAACGGCAGGTTGAAGAACGAGGACAGTAGGACATATTTGGTGAGAGGTTATTCAGAACAAACTACAAAGATTCAGAAGTAGGCCAAAATATTACGCGGGACATACGAACAGCTAAGGTACTTCGCCATTATGCTACCGGTCTGCTATCTGCAGTGGCCCACAAAGAATTCTGGAAAAATCCAGATGGCCAGACAGAGATATTCAAGGGTGTTGCATTACATTCGCTTCTTCTCAGATCGAAGACCTTCGGATACATCCTGATTAATCGCGGCACACAAACAACACGAAATCACACAAACTGATAAATTCGACTCTTCCTTAAATGTCGTCAGTCCGGCTAAAGATCTTAATCTATTTAAAAGAGAATTACTGAAGACTTCACACGTACTTGAGTGAGGAATCTTATTAAAAATGATTTCAAACGACTGGCGATTAAACGTAGACATTTCCAGGGCTGTTAATATTGGACGCAACAGTTCAAATCTAGTGTCACGTGACCTCAGTGACCCCGACAGGCTCCAGAGAGTTTGTGTATAAAGTATTCAGTTGCTTCGGCCGTAGAACAGCTCTCTCTATGTCAATCAGTACACACCCACCTTTGTCAATTCAGGTCACTTTATTATTCCGACACGATTCAACGCTTTTGTGTCAAATGTTCGTTTTGGATCAGCCGGATGAGTGCCTTAGCACAGTGATTGATACTGATTAGACTTGAGTTCCGCGTCATGTTCCAGAAGTTCGCCGTCAAATTCTCTAATGGAAAAATACACTCTCCAAAACAGTCGAAAATAAAATAGCCTTAAAATCAGAGGTAAAATGGAAAATGTTCTACTCTTGTTTGAATCAAACGAAACTATTCCTTATAAAGGGTCCATCAACCAACAATCATTCGATTTTTTGTTCACGCGCATTTGGTGAAAAAAAGGATAAATTTCTTGCCCGGGACAAGAGAACGACATTTTTCCGTTCATACCACTTTCGATAAATCGATTGTCAAAACAGAAAAATCTCCACATTTAGAACTTCCTCAATCACCCTTCCTACTTCTCGTCGTGTCCTTTTTGTTCCAGAAACTATAAAGCCTCATTCGTACCACGTGAAGACATTCAGAAGACAATTAGCAATTACTTTCCACAAATAATCCACCGTTAGAAGACAGAATCCGTTCTACTTTGGTTATTATATTAACAATTATTCAAACGCATGATGTTAAAATAAAGAAAAGCCCTTCTTGAGAAAATTTTTGGGCGTCTGTGATTGGTTATTCACCATACTTCCAGCTATTCCAGCAAAAATGCAATAATATTTACGATAATACAAAGCATCATAAAATTGTGAAGTCATTATACTGATCGGGGTTAAATTCCAGGCAGGAAAAACATTTTCTATCGGCCCCAAAATCGACAAAAGAAATTCTCTGGAAGTAAAATGGCCGAAGCTTGAAGCTAACCAGTCACCGCCAACAGATTCCGAAATTTTGAATGTGTGGGGCTTCGCCACCGTTGGCTCCCTACGCTTGTCCATATTACTGTAGTTAGACAGCTGGGTAAATAATTATAATGCACATTAAGCATTAATGAATTGCAGAGTTTTAATGATAACAATTAAGAGTCAAGACAGACGCGAACTTACATGAAAACAGCGTATTAATAAGGAATTATAACAGATTTTAATCGTAATGAACACATTAATGACAAAAGCGAGACTTCACTTTATTCATAATCTTTGGTGGTACGTCACGAGTAGTCCATTAAACTGAGAATCTACTTGCATAATGCTTACGGTTTCACATGACCTTGAACTTTAAATTTAAAAAAATACTTAAACAATATTCTGTAAGAAAAATAGAAACAGACCACTTGTGTTTATGTCCACAGAGCAAAAATTCTCGCCGTCTTTTGAAGCGCACAAAAACCTTCCCTGTTTTCAATTATAAGTTATCTTTTCCCTTTGATTTTCTAAGGCACTTGTGATAACCGACTAAAACTGTGTTGTTGCGCAAACGGAGAATAAGGTTATGTTCGACAGGACTTACATGAAACACATCCAATAAACAGTTTCATTGGACAATACGAGTGGAGGGAAAAATCACAAAATGCCATTTTATATCTTCCAATATTCAAGCGAGCCCCATTTTCTAAACTGCAAGGACTATTATAATTAGTTACCATTTCAATTAATCTCATTACAAAAACATTTGTGATCTAAGGAATTACACTTCTAAATCCATAAAAAGTTGGTATTTTCTATTGATCAGTCGAGTGACTATCAGCTTCTCCATTCAGATAATTAACAGTTTAAATAAGTCTTCCACCTGCGATAACAATCCGTTTGTCTGCATTTTATAATTACGCTTTATATTTGGTTGCCACTACAAACATAAATTATTTCCCTGCAGAATGTTAACCAATTGATATACGTAAGTAATGGAGAATTTATTTTTAGGTACAGACTGAATTACTAAATATTACTTAGATGGTCTTTGGTTTCAAAAGGCTAAACAGTCTTTTGTTAATTATGTAGCACATGGATCTGACTTTTAAAGGTAGCACATATATCAGGTCGAAAAGTTTCATATTACACGAAACCGGAAGATACATAATTAAATCCGGTCCTCGATGTATATTAAAAAATATGCATGGTGTACACAATTTATTTTACGACGGTATCATGTATCCCCCTGCGCTTAGACTCCATGAGGATATTCATAACACGGCACTCAGTCGTGCCAACTACAGCACCAGAAATCCCCAGATAAATGCGATATAAAATAATTCCTGTTTAGTAAAGAAATTAAGTAGACAGAATCTAAGATGAAAGGCATTATGGTGTAGGTATTAAAATCAGTTCTGAAGGACACTAAATATTAAACTTCCTCTTCGCGGCGAAGAACAAAACACAGTCACACTACGACAACTACGACATCTCCAACGGATGTGTCAAGTGATGAGAATATTTTCGTCGCTGCTTAACCGACGCCGACCCGCGCGGAAACACCTCTGCCGCAGAGCGTCCCAACACGACTGGCGTCGCGAGACGACGTCGTGCAGATGGGGGGAGGACTCGGACTCAACGGTACGGCACGGCATCGGGTATAATTGTAACGGCACGGCACCTGCTGGGGGTTTGCAATGATCCCACAGTGGAATAATTCTTGTTTTATAAACTAGAATCCGTACGTGTCCTACTTATGGCCTGTGTTGCAAAGTGGTACGAGAAACTGAACGAACATCGAGATATTTAGTATCGTGATATCAGATCACCAGGTAGAGTCTGACATGGGGAGACAACAGAACTCTTTTATGCTCTCGACAGAGTTACACTGGGACAGAACTGCCAGTTTAATGGCTAAAGTTAGGGTGACAGGCAGTGACGAAATCTCTTTACACGATTCAAATCTGTGATATGAAATTTCGCCCGCAAAAGCGAACTAAAATTCAAAGTCACGAAACTCCGAAACGTCGTCGGGCGACACAACTGAGTTTGGCTTGTTCCTCCGGCACTCGGGTGGTTCCACGAGACTAAAAACATATAATTATGTTTGCAGTTATATATGATAGCGCCATCACGATAACACAAACAAATGTTTTATATACGTCCTTGCGTAAGCGGACACCACCACATGTCCGTCCGTCCGTCCGTAGAATTCTCAGACGTATACCATCTATGATCGGGAACGGATAAACGAATATTACGCTATCGCAAGCTACTGCAAACGAGAAATTTCTCAATCTCCCATAATCGGTACGGCCAACATGACGAATTACCAAACTTGTGAGCTGGGACTCTGCCCCTCTGTGACGTAAATGATTAAGAGGCGGATGTACTTGTGACACGAGAAACACTAAACTATCTCGCTGCAATCTGTATTAAGTAAACCCCAGTCTACGAACGTCGTCTGAAGTTAATTATTGAGATGACTAACCAAGTAACTAGGCAACCTTTGTAGCTGACGCAACTTTCACGAATAATAAATGAAAGGAGAACCGACCAGGTGTTCAGCTGACACTTGTCTGCCTATAACCCCGTCGTGAATCATGATTCACGCCATAGCTACTAATGTGAACAGCCACCTGACGAATAAAATGAATCTACAGGCCGTAATTTTATTTTCGTTTCGCGTACGTAACAGAGTTATTATTCCACCATAATATTTGCAACTACAAGCAACCGGAGAATGCCAGCGTACTGATCAAAAGTTTTAAAGCGAATACATGAGTAAATATATTAAAGGTTAATGTAACGTAACCTTTTCAAGTAATGTAATAATGGCGTCGAATGCTTTTAAATCTTTCAAAGCGTTCCCCAGGAAAGACTACAAAGTTTCTCAGGAGGTCGAGATTTGAAATCGCTACCTACGAAATACTTTTAAGGCATGAAACAAGAAATGCATGCATATGGATGGGAGAACTACGCACACGTTGGTTAATTTGGACGCCTGAGAAATACACAGCGAGTTTTGAACGTAAACACCAAATGGCTCTGGACCTAGTTGGTGTTTTCATGCGTGAGGTGGTACCATCAGCACGCATCGTGTGTGATTACCTCGTTTAACCTTACGTAATAATCGGTACAATTTCTTTGACTGAACATCACATAAAAGAAATACATCTATGTTATTTAGATTCTGAACTTCTGGGTTCGATACTGTGCAGATGTCTAGGTAGTTACTAACACTGCTACCTCCATCTCCAGGGTACCCAAGATCACGTTGTATCATTAAACTTCTATTACAGCGTCAAATGTGTTCACTCATATGGGCCAAATCTACAGTTTATTAAGGCTTTGACCGGGATGTTCTTTTGTTAAATCTTATGTGGTACCGCCTGATTCGACTTCTAATGGTTAAGTGAAGTGTTTTCTTCGCGGTACGGTCTGGATTCGTAAATATTATGAAGACGAGCTTCGGCTTCAAAGGGTTAACCAGCTGATTTTCGTAATGGTGAGGTGAAGTGTTTTCTTCGCGGTACGGTCTGGATTCGTAAATATTATGAAGACGAGCTTCGGCTTCAAAGGGTTAAATAACGTTTTGCTGTGGATGCTAAGAACAATTATTCGGAACAGAGAATCAGCATGTCCTTATTTCGTCTGTAATTGAAGGTACAGTGATTTTTAGTCAGCGGCCCTGATTTATGACGTTAAGCGTTTGTTATCAGACCGTCATTATAAAACAATGAAACAAGTTATCAAATTAAAACTATAAAAATAAATATAAATACCGGTGTTTCTAATATCCATTGAACACGCGACTTAATTTTTTATATTCAAATTTTACTACATCTTTCTATGCTGTAATAGATTTTTCGTGAATTTCCCTGCGTTGCCGGACATTTAATCTTTGCCTGTTGGCAAGCGTGGCGTGACATTGTTATGAGCCACGAATGGAGCTGGCCACGTTGTCAACTTTGCTGACAGCGCCACCACATAGCACGGACACTCTTAAAATTAATTTGTTGCGTGCCTCCTTTATCCTTCTCATGGCTACGAAAGCGCGGACTTACAAACCAGAATATCGTAATCCTTACACTACAAGACGACACGTTCCTTGCGAAGCCAACACTAACTCGACGGAAGCTTAAATATATTACACCCATCTTCAGGAATTTTACGACCTCCATAAATAATAAATACACAAATAGGATTACAAATTTTATACCCAATCGACAGAGCTAGTCCCTCCAACAGAATAGGTCTTACCTGAAGACGAAGATAGACTCTCATCTTCGTGGTTTTATTGATTTGATTTTATCAAGTATTGGACGATGGATAATGTCTAGAAAACAGTTTGCTTCAACAACTCTTCATCGTCACAAACGTTCAGAATTGAGTTGATTAATGTCGATAATAGCGCCAGGTCAATCGATACGCCTGTTCTGGTACATATTTCTTCTTATTCTTCTTGAAACAGCTGAATTCTTGCGTTTATAAGGAATTTCTAAGTATTTACGTTAAAAAGGCTCTCGTTAATATCATATTGACTAGATATTCAGGGTAGGTAAAATTATTAATGTACTAAAATATGATTTTTAACTGACATATACATAAAATATTTAAATAAATTTTCACAATATCACTAACTTTTTTCTGACGTAGGACGGAACAGATATTTACGGATGATTGACAATTCGAATTATAGTTGTAAATTATGTGACATGAACACACGACAGGCATTTAAATCCTTCGAAAACGAAATCCAATAAAGCATAAGTTTATATATATATATATATATATATATATATATATATATATATATATATATATATATATATATATATATATATATATATATATATATATATATATATATATATATATATATATATATATATATATATATATATATATATACAATGACGATTCAAGCGCCACCTTGAGCCACTCTTGCAATGAGGGCAGCTTATTATCATGACAGGAACTTGATGTAACTCTTGCGAGCTCGATCAACAAATGCAGTCGCGGTACACATTTAATATAACGCGGTTTAAGACCAAAATATCATCAATCATAGTTCTACCACTAAGCTGATACGTTATCTAACACTGCCTGAGCACGTGTTACTGAGAAAATCATCTATACCCCAAAAACCTCCAGGGATTCCCTTCTAACTTCGCTCCAGGAGAGAAACTCGTGCGTCAATCGTCCCCCTATTAAGTTACCAAAACAATTACGTAGGTTGTGATGTGAATGTATTTCTTAACTTACCATTAATCACGGGAGTTATAACATCACCATTTTATACAGCACATAGTCCTCTTTGAAATCTAGCAGTCGCTTAGCCGATCATGGGATTGATGATTTTAATTGCTGTATTTATTTTATTCATCGCCGTATCCACAAAACCTTACTGTTTTATTCATGTCACCTTTCCGTTAAAAGAAGCCCTCATTTTCATATCTAAGACATCAATTTATTTTTATAATATCCTTTTCAATTTTCCCAGGTGTAATTTTAAATTAGTTTATCATTTCCTACGTGTATTCCCCCAGACATCTTGTCTTACTTACATCACGATAGAAGTTCATAATTAAGGCAAAAAGTTATGAAGATAATTATCTGATTCTTATCCTACAAAGTTTGTGTTGGTAACAAAAAATTCAGCTTTAACAATTTTATAGTGAAAAAATAAAATATGATTGAGCACATTGGCTTGCGTGTTGGACCCGAACATAAATCATTAAATTATTAATTCATTTCTAAACTTTTTATGTTATTATTATCATAGTTATTATTTTATAAAATGTTTTTAAATACAGATTTTGCCTACGTTATATTTGTCGGTCATAAACTCAAAGTTCTGCGAACTCGTCAAATTGAAAGTGTTGAATTACAAGAAATTTATCACACGTGTTCATGTTGTTCTAAATTTCACAAACCTATCCTCCAAAGGTTGCCACCGACAAACGAACTTTTCGATTAAAGAACACATATATTTCATGTAGCTGCCATTTTTGGTCAACGATCTACAACAAAATAAAAATTACATTATTATCCTTCTATAAATATTTCGAAGAATATAAATTAATATTTCTACCGCCAAAAATGTTCGTACACCGGCAATTTTATTATTACCGATTTCAGTAAAATGAAAATATTAGGTGCGATGTGATTCACGACGGAAGAACGCGTGGTTCAAATTTCGTGAAAATCTGTCAGTTATATTTACTACATTTCAATGGCGTGAGAACAGGAAAAGTTTCTTCGGGCTGTTACCACATATTTTGAAAATAAATTGCTGCTCTAATCACGAATTCTACGCGTGTTGTTTAAGTTTGCTGGATGAACGCTTCGTGTGACGATATTTTTAGGCACCCAGCATCACTTTTGCCATCTTCACTCCCCACTTAATCCTCATATTACAATTGTTTCGATGTTTATTCCAGCTGACAGTATCCTGCTCATTTTTATTGGATCGAATTAGTTCTTCTGCACCAATAAGAGCGCTGAAGTACAATAAAATCTTAAAAATGTAATCGAACGCCTATTGGTATACTAGACACGTCAAGACTATAGCAGCGAAATTGTATCAATTTCATAAGTTGCATGAAATGACTCATTACCTTCTCCATCTGGAGATAAAGAATTAAAGAAAATGTTCTTCTGTTGATCATTTATCATATTTTGCCAATATTAACATGGTTACAATTAATACTGAAGATAACACAGGAGAAATTATAATCTGCTGACGTCATGAATGAGGACTGTGTTAACGAACACTTTACACAGCACACATTATGTGTTAAAGAATTTCAGCATCTTGCCGACACAATTTGAAGAAGTAATCAGGAATCATGAGTTGAAGCGATTTTAAAATCCGTGGCTCACTTTTCACGCAGAAGAAAGAAACGTAATTCGGAAACAGATTGTGATGTTTTAAGTGTATTTACCAGAAAAAATCTTCAAATGTCAAAGACCTAAATTAAGATTCAGTATTTTTTGGACGGCCCTTTGAAATTATGTACCGTTAGTGTCGTATACGCGGTAAAATTACGAAAACGTAGTTCCTGATTGCACCAACATAACATTTAAGTGCGTGTACGAAAACAGACGCTAAATGTTACGTTCTGCATACAACGTCGATCAAACCAAAACGTGTAATATCATGACGAATTATTAAATTTGATTTTAATATTATAACACCAGACCTTAGCAAACAATAAATTTTCAATATCTGTAAGCAGTGTCTGTATCAAACAAACCAAAAAACATTTTTAGCCACGAAACTAATTAACAGACTACGGCCGAAACTCATTAAAATTGGCCTCTCGTGCGGCAAATTAAAACCTGCGATACCTGAAGTCACGTTATTCTGTCATAGGCCCAAGCAAACGAGACATCCTCTTCTGGTACCACAAATCGAAAGTTCGACGCAGTTAATATAACAACCCATCGCTGGATCTCATCGTAGAAGAGTTCAAACCATTTAACACACGGGACATTCGCCTTCCAAAATATCAATTTTCATATGATAGACCAATATCATTTAGGACCTCACAAATCCCATACTCTTTGAATGTTTCCTATTTCCAAGCTGTCAGTCTATCGTGTTATCCGTTATCTGACTATCGTAAAATAGTAGGGCCCTGCGATGACTAACAAAGTTCCTCGATGCGTCTATCGCGTGCCGAGGAACTTAAGCCCAATGTTGTTAGAGGTTTTTTTTGTAAAGAATTCGAACATCTGACAGCGGATATTCTATGGACATCGTCTGGGTATACTTCCTCCTGCTATGGGTTTTTATAATTCACTCCCAATTATTCCCAGGAAGGTTATTCTTCAACAGCAAACTTGCATGTCACCAACCAAAATCAACAAAATTATTCTCTCTTTTATTTCCATCCAAGTTACCTCGGAAACTGACAATGCGTAGTTAAATTACTCACTCAATACCTGCGTTACATTGCGATGGGGTCTGAGGCGTGGGCCTTGTGACGCTCGGTCATTGGGACCGTGGGTTCGAATCCCACTCAAGCCATGGATGTCTGTCCGCGTTTTTCTGTGTTGTGCTGTCCTGTGTCAGTAACGTGTAATTTGTGATCAGCAATTATTCGGAGTGTTGTTATAATGGCAACTTACAATTGATTTAACGATTACTTTTAAAACTTACGGCTTTAAACTTATAACTTAAGAGTTTTTCCTGAGCTAAGATTAATCTGACAGCAGATGAAGTAAATTTCCCGTGTAACCCAACCTTATTTCCCACAGACTGCATTAATGAACTCATAATCTTAGATTAAGTCTTCTTATTCTCCCATTTCCTGTCTATTGTCTTACATGTTACAGATTAAAAGGTCGTAGCAACAGAGCTGGAGGGTCATTGTTTGAACCCTGTCACCAGCATGCAGGGAGCGTACACGGAATTTCAGAATCAAAATCGAATAACAGAAGTGACATTATCGTTGTTCGTAACTTCATTTAAATTCAGAGAGTTTACTGATCCAATTAAATGAGAAAAGTATTTTTTTGCAGCGGAATGGATATTTGTTTATATTATAGTTAAAGAGGCCCTCACACGCTACGGGTACTGAGAAAAATCAATCAGGATATTTGACACGCGAACTAGTGACCGCGAGATAACCTGCTTACTGTTACAGTGTAAATATAGACATAATGTTTGTCACAAAAAATTCAAACTGGGATTTAACCACGATTTACGAGGGAAATGACAATGAAAAAGATAAATTTTAATTCGTCATGACAGTCCCCATGAACTTCTTGTGAGCCCACCGTTAATATACATGGCGATTTGCATTTACCGTTCCATTAACGACGCACTGGCTGACATTACAACCAGGTGCCCTGCAATAACGAATCAGACATCACAGTGGCAGATACGTAGGCGTTATCTGGTGGACAATTCGACGGACAGAGTGAATATGTTATACAATGAGATATTAATATGCCAACGTAGGTAAAATTCATCCATAATTACAGCAACATTGGCCTATCAAATCACAGGACTCCCTTGCAGAGTTCATGAACGGGAAACAAACATCAAAACAGAAACCTTCTAACTCCGTAACACAAGTAGCTGAAAGGGTTTACTATTCCCTGCCTCCTCAAATTAATGAATGTTCCATGTACGTTCACGAGAACCCCCGAATAATGAAATGTTTGCAGACAGTTAAACCGATGCAAACTATTATTCAATCTACAGAATGAAATGTATACCGATACATGGGTCTCAGACATGCAATTTCTACATTTAGAACTCTATTCAACTATCATTCCAATTCCAGGGCTTCGGAAAAACCTCGTGGTTCTACCTAGATGTCCCCCCCCCCGCATTCATTCACGATACATGCAATTAAACTTCTGATTTAACCTTCTTTAAATCTTCAACTATCATTCCAATTCCAGGGCTTCGGAAAAACCTCGTGGTTCTACCTAGATGTCCCCCCCCCGCATTCATTCACGATACATGCAATTAAACTTCTGATTTAACCTTCTTTAAATCATATAACAGATTAATATCTAATAATTCTTTTATCTCTTGAATCCGAAATCAGTTTCTCTTTTACGTTTTTAGGTGGGATGGTTCTACTCAGGACTGGAAAATATAACGACAGAGTTCGAAAACCGTCTGTGTTCATCTGCAATACAAATTTCGAGAAAAAATTCATCTGAAGTGTTGAAAATTCATTTTCTAGCGTTTGTTAGTGATGAATATGACTTTTCTGTGACGATGGAAACAGTAAGTACCTCTGAAACGTCGGTGAATGTCTACGAGACTACATGGCGATAACATTCGAGAAACCTCTGGTCTTCAGACTGGCGTGTGGCAGACTCCTTCGTCCAAACCAGAGACTGTATTATTTAGATTTAAAAATCATTTTTCGTCAATCTTGCACCGGAAACACTTGAGAGTGCTGGCGGCCATGAGGTTGCATGTGACTGCATATATAATACGCTAAGCGTCGCTGTCATCCGATGACTGTAAGCCAGTGGCGAAGTCCTTGTTCCGATCATACGGTTTCATTCCTGAGCCAATCAAATACGACAGAGGTTTGCGTCAAATTGTCAAGAATGTCACATCGAATTCGGCTAAGAATTAAGATTGTTACAACATACGATTTTTTGTCTAAAACTGGCGGACTACAAATCTTTACGTTAATTTTTTCCTTCAAATTTTACTGAACACTACCGAATTCCGAGATACGTAATCTCAGGTTTGGCGGAGTGATGAATGTATTAGTGGATCTCGCGAGTATAATTCGTCAAATAAAAAAAAACATCAAACACATTCCCAGTGAATTAACGTGACTTATGAAAAACGTGGTTATATACACACGATGTAGCACTGTTAATAATTAATTCGAACGCTCTGAAGTTTATAAGGCACGGATTAAACTTAATGAAACTTGGGCTCCGAATCGACTTGATCATTCTTCAGAGCTGTTATCAAGTTACATTCTTATTTATTTACTTACTCTGTGGCTGTATAGTCCTTGAAGGACATTGACCATTTCACAAATGAGTGATTTATTAAACTATTTAGAATTTTTTAACATTCTCTTGGACTCCTCTCTACCTGCACATAACAGCACAAAATAGAAAAACACGCGTACATACATCAATGCCTTTAGAAAGATTCAAACCCATGTCCCAGACGACGCTGTCATGTGACCGCAAATCATCACGCACCTCAGAAATTGTTTTTGTCTGTTATCCCTTGTTACGACACGGGAAAAAGGAACCATTTTAAAGATGCATTATTTTAAATTATATAAAGACATGTAAGATCGAATTTTGCGTAGGTTTATGTATTACCCCCCGCTAGGTTTCAATTCGTCTGTTTGCCACGGCGCTCATGTAGAAATTACTAGGGGCCCATGGGACGGCAAAGAACTGATTACCTCGCGAATATAACGCAGAGCCAAGGTTCTCGTTCACCACTGAAAGGCTGACGCATCGAATTAATGAGGGGCGGTGTATTGGGACATCGAGACTCATGAAACCGATCAGGTACACACAGCGGCAAAGCGCGTGATTCAAGCCGGTGTTGGGTCCCAGTGTCACGGAAACGGCTTACGAGATGAGATATCGATTTATGTGACACATAACAATCGAGAAATATATCCCTAAACTCATTCTGGATAGTTAAGTAAGCACGAGATGCCAGGTAATGTTCGACAATGAACACAACCTGACCTTCGTGGGTTCTTGAGTTATTACAGGGATATTTATTTTCGTGAGTCCAATCGAATTGTATTAAATCGAAACTATCAATGAAAATAGTAAAATGTACAAAAGAAAAACATAAAAAACAAAAAGAAAATGCTGAACTATTTTAAAAGCCGGAGAATCTGTTGACCAGCTGAAAGCATTATATTCCCTTGAGAATGACTCTGGCCAATGACGTTATGTATTTCTTACATTGACATCGATTCAAAATATACCCAGATTCTGATGTTTAATTATACTACTCTTTCTTGTGTTTGTCCTATATCGAATTTATCTTAACTTTCGCCATTACATTCTTCATTATTCTTCAATCTTCGTCAACTGATCCTCCTTATTCTTTCCATTACAGTCATTTACAATATATTAGTTGTCTTTTAGCCTGTTTTATTACGTATTTACAGACATCTCAAAGTAGCTAATGTTTTTGCCACGATCTTTACGTACGTAAGAAAGCAACTTGAATTCCACTGAACGGTTTTCTGCATGAGTGACTTTTGAAAATGTTATAAAAGGAAGTGTAGTGTTTTAGATAAACTCCAAAGCGATGGTGCTGCCTCCAAGCGATGAAAATGTGTAAGAGTTTTCTGGATACCTCACACAGTAGCTACTGTTGAGAGCGAAAGCTGTACAAGTTCCATAAGTCTTGCAGAAAGCCTAGGCCCTTACACACAGACTGTGCTTGTATTTTGATATCACTCCGCGATCGGAACTACATCAATTTACATTTACTTGGAAATCTGAACGCAATAATATCATCAGGAAATGTAAATTCGTTACGTAAAAATCCAACGACAGATAAAAGCGAAGAAATGTTTTCAAAAGCAGGAAGAATGGGCTTATAAGTGTTTTATTGCGAGACAAAACAAGTTGTGTAAGGAGTGTTGTACTGTATAAGAAATTAAAATAGGGGGTGTAGTAAGGCGGAAGGTAGGGATTTTGAGATATCGATTTATGTGACACATAACAATCGAGAAATATATCCCTAAACTCATTCTGGATAGTTAAGTAAGCACGAGATGCCAGGTAATGTTCGACAATGAACACAACCTGACCTTCGTGGGTTCTTGAGTTATTACAGG
Organism: Zootermopsis nevadensis; assembly: GCF_000696155.1. The sequence goes on from NW_019059806.1 coordinate 51,663, forward strand.
GATATTTATTTTCGTGAGTCCAATCGAATTGTATTAAATCGAAACTATCAATGAAAATAGTAAAATGTACAAAAGAAAAACATAAAAAACAAAAAGAAAATGCTGAACTATTTTAAAAGCCGGAGAATCTGTTGACCAGCTGAAAGCATTATATTCCCTTGAGAATGACTCTGGCCAATGACGTTATGTATTTCTTACATTGACATCGATTCAAAATATACCCAGATTCTGATGTTTAATTATACTACTCTTTCTTGTGTTTGTCCTATATCGAATTTATCTTAACTTTCGCCATTACATTCTTCATTATTCTTCAATCTTCGTCAACTGATCCTCCTTATTCTTTCCATTACAGTCATTTACAATATATTAGTTGTCTTTTAGCCTGTTTTATTACGTATTTACAGACATCTCAAAGTAGCTAATGTTTTTGCCACGATCTTTACGTACGTAAGAAAGCAACTTGAATTCCACTGAACGGTTTTCTGCATGAGTGACTTTTGAAAATGTTATAAAAGGAAGTGTAGTGTTTTAGATAAACTCCAAAGCGATGGTGCTGCCTCCAAGCGATGAAAATGTGTAAGAGTTTTCTGGATACCTCACACAGTAGCTACTGTTGAGAGCGAAAGCTGTACAAGTTCCATAAGTCTTGCAGAAAGCCTAGGCCCTTACACACAGACTGTGCTTGTATTTTGATATCACTCCGCGATCGGAACTACATCAATTTACATTTACTTGGAAATCTGAACGCAATAATATCATCAGGAAATGTAAATTCGTTACGTAAAAATCCAACGACAGATAAAAGCGAAGAAATGTTTTCAAAAGCAGGAAGAATGGGCTTATAAGTGTTTTATTGCGAGACAAAACAAGTTGTGTAAGGAGTGTTGTACTGTATAAGAAATTAAAATAGGGGGTGTAGTAAGGCGGAAGGTAGGGATTTTCAAGTTGATCTGAGAAATGATGATCCACACACAACCCCCTCCGTGCAATACCGATGTTTGGCGAGAAAATATGCTAACTACATTAAAGTGACATCGAAGTTTTTGCAGTTAAATAAATTAAAACAGACATGGATTTTAACAGCACTGAACACTGAGAAATGTCTAAATAAAATTACAAGTAGGTGGTGGTATAAAATTAACAGGTGCTACTAATTTATTAGTATAAGGTATGAGGGAAGTTTAGGTTAGGTTATTTTACGTTAGGCTAGGTTAGGTGCAGATATTATAAGAGGGCAGTGCAAAAGTAAACTAAAAAAATATACACGAGCTGTGGACATAACATAAACATTAGTAAATGGACGCACTGTGCCATCCACAGATGAAAACACGATCCAAATCAAAGGACATTATGAAGGATTAAAATAAATGAAACTGAATTTTAATGTTTCGTGTTCAGATAATTATCGACTGATAATTTTACTATTTAGGCTATCTTACGATATTTTAGGCTATTTGGGTTTCCTCTGGATTTCGAATAGCTTTGAAACTCTAACAGTTACTGAACGGAGCTCTTAATATCAGAAATATGGTATCAAAGCTGCAGGCACTGGGCAAATATAAATACAAGGATTAACGCTTGCAGTTAAATCTGTTGCCCGATAAGATAAACCGCTTTGGGGATGTTCATTAAAATGGTACTTTGGTATTTTGGGGAAGTGGACGAAACACTTATCTCTAGAATATCAAGTGATTGCGTATCGGTCCATATGATTTTAATTCAATTATCAATGTCACTTTTTCTTCCATAATTTTCGCGACAAATGTGTAATGTCCGTAGACTACTTATTATACCTGGAACTTTTTCAAATATTATTTCACTCCCCAAGATACAATCTAGAAAATTTTTTACTATCCTTTATGTCCCGTCGGAATATGCTGATTTTCTTATGGTAGTTAAAAGTACAAATTTTTACCTTCAGATGGCAGGAACTTCTGTTCTTCGCGATGATCCACCATCCCCAATAAATTAATGACAATAAAAGGTTTTCCTTCCAGAATGTAGTTCATAAAGGTTTACACCGAACAAAGCCACGTGGTGATAAATAACACGTGTTAAGGCGACAGATGAGTCAGTAGACTTTAACCAGTCTTTGTGTTTTTCCCTTGAAGCTTTCGTATGTTCTGCATTACAAAAACAAACAAAAAAAGATGTTTGTAGTTTCAGAACTGGCAGTAACCACAAACAGGCAGCCACCATACAAAACTTCATAGAGTCTATTGTAAATGAATGTAACATAAGTGTGTCCTGTGACTCAATGAAACGGACTGCACGATCAGAAAATTCAAACAACCTCTACAAATGAAACTTTAGACTGTTTGAGATTAAACTGACGTCTATTGTAAATGAAAGGCGAGTCATTTTTGTTGTTGTAGGAAGGACAATTATAAAATGCTGAATTTATAAGGTGTGAGGGCAGAGAACGTGGGTGGAGTTCCTGGGGGATATAGTAAATCTACATAATTAACTCACCACTGACTTGTATTTGCATCAATTTCAAAAGAAGTACTCAGTTGTTATAAATACGAAGACCACAAATAACCACACGAAAATATAAAATTTTGTATGAAGTAACAAACAAAGAGACTGCTACTTGTTAAAATCTGCAACGAGCTTTTCTAACAGCTCAGTGGTCGCCTGTAAATGGATGGCTTCAAGGAATTTAGGCACACATCACAGTACTGTAAAAGCATTGATTTCCGTGAAACAGATGCAGTGTGCAGACAATGAAGACAGCAAAGGCCCACAGCAACCGTAGCATGAAAATGTGTTGTGGCGAAACGGAGAAGTGCAGTGTGGTTAATGTACTTTAGTGCATACGACGTTATTACAAATGTGTGCTACAAAGCATGGAATTACAAGTTATCCTCCTGTTATTAATTAATGAGGACACTTATGAAACGTCTGTAAATACCGCACAAGCCAGAGATATAAATTAATCATCAGGCAAAAACAATTTAAATAAAATAGAACGGATTCATTAAAACCAGAACTGATCGAACAGAAACAGAGCGTCATGTATCATAAATAATAAAGCAATGTCCTTCACAGTGACGTAATTGCAGTCGTAATTTCCATGTTGAACAGCGGCCGATTTGTATTCAAACGAAGGGTCATAGAACGTAATAATGCATTCGCCTCATCAGAGTACAAACAGCAATAAGAAATGGAGGCAATCCATTCCTTTACAGGAATACCAAACCAGAACCAACTAAATGGCTTACGGAACCTGAAGGTTCATCACCGAACCAACCAAAGCCCTCCACCGGACCCTGTCCTGGGCCAACAAAATCCAGTCTCCTTCGACTCCTATCTCCCATAGATCCCGCCTGAGATTATCCTCCCATCTACGTCTAGGTCTCCCCAGCGGTCTCTTCCCCTCAGGCTTCCCAA
>NW_019059806.1:70584-81199 GCF_000696155.1 Zootermopsis nevadensis
CGCCAGAGGTTCGGCCATTTTTAAAACGTGAATGCCACACAAAAGTTTGCGGACTCCCCAAATGTTTGCTTTAGCATTTCATAGGTTTCCTTAGCCGTTTTGGCGAGTCTTTGGCAACATTTGATGCACACGCCATTCCGAAATCGCAGGAGGGTCGGTGTAATGCACTACCAAAACGCCCGTAACTAAGAAACAAATGCTAATTCGATGATGCCGGCTGGCACACTGATTCACTATGAATGTAGGCCGCACCCCCTAGCGGCAGAAGCTCGTACTACATCCGGTTCGCCCGCTATTGACACAGTCTCGAAACTTTCCGATCGCACCTCGTATGAACTTGAAGCGTTTCGGGGTGTAGTAGGTTAGATGCAAGTCTATTATTTACTTTCAAGCAATAATTCTATTTAGTGTTCCTTCGTAATACATAGAGCTAATCTGATGAGAAAATTTTAATGCATTTCCGCCACTCCTCATCCGACAAACCATGCTGGAGACTCTGCAACTATTTCCCTGCTTTGCGTAATTAGTTCCAGTTAGCCACGGATGACAGTTGTATGCTTTTATTTCTCACTGTCAAATTGATTTCATATAAACAGCGCAATATTAAGTAAGAAGTAAATGGTGTTTATAAACAAGATATATTTTTAAGCATTTAAATTATAAGACAACGCAGAATTTCGGTGCCATATGTTGAGCTTAATCACTCCCTCAATGGACTCATGTTACTTTCGGGCACGTTCACAGCCTTGCGGATAGCCTACCAGCAGTGCCCAGTCCGTCCGTCAGTACGTCCAACAAAACGCATGGAATACTTCCAGTACGGATAAACAGATTTCCAAGATATTTTGATACTGGAATGCTTTGTTAAAATATATCCTGCTACTGACAATGTACAGTATAACCACAGATCGAATAAATACCAATACCACCCAATAAACTTTTTTCTTTTTTCCAAAGCAAGATACGCCACTGACCACGTCGCAGAGAACAAACACACGAGAAAATATTACGACCGAGCCACTGAACAGCGATGATAGAGGAAGGAACATTTCAGTCGCTGGACTTTAATGCATACGAGACTGGTGCCAAATGGGGTTTGAAACACACATTGTTTGGTTAGAGCTTTTTTCATCTACACTTGAACTGTTTTATCTAACAGCATTCGAGAATCCGCAAGCAGAGATGAATGGTGTTGAAATGGGGGGGGGCAGAGTTGTCAATAAACAAAACAAATCTGGACTCTAATCATACTCGTTTCATTATTCGGTTTAAAATAATAGCAGGCATTTCAAATATATCCATTACACACACTTGCTGACAATGAAAATTACCACACTCATTCTATCCTATAACTTAACATAATACACCGCACATGGAATATATTTGCAATTCAAAATTAATTTGATTTCATATACCTCGGCTGCTACACATATTTTACATGCAATGTTTTAAGCACTCTGACGAGGATCTGGAAGCAACACTAACAATCTAATTAATGCTCATAACTGATCTGGGAATTGCTGTTACTGAGTGCAGAAAGTAAGTTATTATTACTTCCATTTTAAAAAAAACGCTGACGCCATAAAAACAACTTTCCAACTCAATGTATGTGTATGAGTGCGTGCGTGCGTGTGTGTGGTGCAGTCTTTGAATTTGAGAAAATACAATATACGTGCGAGATTTGGAGTTATTGTGGCGGTAAAAACATCAATTTCTTCCTGGGTTACGACGCCATGTCGACATTGATATTTTACAATTGTTTGAAACAAAATACTGAAAATATTATGTTAGAAGGAATTTCGTGATGATCACACGATTGGGCTAACTGTTAGGATAGTGAAATATAGGAGACGGCGATTGGTTGGTCATGTGGATTGGATGGATGACGGGACATACATACAGAAATTCGGTGACAATCTTCAATGAATGAGGATATGTGAAGAAAACATCAATTTAAATATTAAGGAAGTGGCTCAGGATTGTATCATACGGTGGATTTCGTTAGTGGAGTTGCTAACACTTTGGAATTATCCACTACAGAATTAGTCATTCCTTTCGTCTGGGTCATCCGTATGCGCCCTTTCTGATACTACTAAACGGACTTCTAATTACATTTTATATTGACGACCTACATAAATTTTCGAGATAATTTCGTTTTGGTTCGTATCAGTTCTATATAACACTTGCTTTACATGAACTAAGAATCAAAATTAATAAATTTTCTCGTAAGTTCTCACAGAGTACACTGAACTTCAAGCACGAAACAACATTGCATTTTACACTTTTTCAATACGGAGTATATACGCAAGGAAATACAAAACCCAGTTTACGTCTGTGCATTTTAATAACTTTAGCGTGATTATCTTCGCAATGACCATCAAATACAATAAGTAAGGAAATTAAAAAAGAACGAATTTTAAAAATATGCATCCTAAAAATTAACTAGATTTTTCCAAATCTTCGCGTCTTTTAAAAGTCAATGGAGTCGGCTTCTAAACCACCCATGAAATCCTTTTGCCATGGTGATTACTATTAGGCCTACGCCTAAAATTAAAGAAAATTTTTTACGTTGTTTGGCACGCAACAGACCTCATAATTTTTGCTCGTTATCGCCTGACTGTATAAATATTCTCTGTACCGAATACAAACAGAATACGATCGTCTGACATACATCACAACACATGAAAATAACCTTCCAGTCTTCAAAAATTTTAAGTATCTTAGCATTCACATGGAAGGAGATACAAGCCAAAACAAGGATTTGTTTCCATACTAGTTGTAAAGTAAGAGGCGTGATGTTAGCATTGCACAGATGCAGACGGAGAGATGAAGCCACGGGGAGAGAAACATGATTGGCATTCAAATTCGTTGTTTCTACCGCAGCCGAGTCTGAGGATCGTCTGCTCAACAGTATGAACAGACGGACTTCCTGAATACGTAATACAGGTGAGGGGGGATTCAGCTTTACATCTTGTTTTCTGTAAATGCTGATAAAATATGACCAGTGGCGGATACTATGCAACTAAGCCAGACACGTGAAAACATTTAATCATTGTCTGCAAAAACCAAAATCACATTACCTGTTGTCGAGTTAAAGAATGAAATATATATTTTTTTTCTTTATTCCTAACTGCAACGCATCGATAAAATGTTCACAAGTGAAATATATCTTGGAACAATACCAAGAACGTCGCTTCGCAACTTTTCTGATTTGCAGTTGACATCCAGATCACAGGTTAGACTAGACATCGCCATTTTGACTTACGTCATGATACAGCGTTACCTCATGTCAGCAGTCAAGCGCTCGTAATACCGCGTTCTGCGCACCAAAGCATCATAAACTTTAATTTATTTGATCTGACGGAGATTTTCAACAGCACAGATTACAACCAACATCGGGCGTAAGAATGACTTGTGAATGATAAACTGTAAAAGACGCGGAAGGAGACGATCGAAAGGCTTAAAAATATTACAAGTACTATCATTTGCATGGAGGACAGCCAAAAATAACGGAGATACTCAGTCCGGACCATCTCGGGGCCAAGAATTAGAATTAGGAATCCCTAGGTTAAAGCAGAAGTGTTAACTAGTTAATCGACGCTTGGTCTCAACTCCCATTCAGCGTTATATAACCTATATATTTGGAACATGTAGAAACACGGCAGCATGAACACATATATGCAACTGTTAAGTCTTTAGTCACCCATGAATTATGCGTGCCACTGATGTCGACGGTTTGAATGATCCAGAAATGGATATCACCAGTCGTTCCTGTGTTTTAGAAATTCTCTCGAAAAATTCCTTGCTTCAAAAACCTTTCTAACTATTTTGATTTTATCCTATGGGTACATGTTACTTTTACTGGATCCCGTTTAGTAAGATATCTGAAATTAGATTTAGTGAGGAAATGTCATAAGGAAATGGGAAGTGATATCTTACAATTCACACTGAGTCGACAAAAAAAATAATCATAATTTTAAACGGCCAAAGTCTCGTACAGGAAATTTAATTTTTTAAAGTTTTCTCTTTTTTCGTATTTTAAATTTATGCTTACTAGAGACATAAACGGACATATTAAGTCTCCTTGGACGTTCCATAAAATTGCGACGTTCTAATCCTTTTAATCGGACCAGACCGGCAGCACAAAATGAGATTCTGCTGTTAAAGATTAAATCTACAGATGGTGAGGATGTGGACTGGAGTCAACCGACTCAGTTCGTTGTCCACGGTAAAGTAACTTAGGGTTCCACAAAACTTGCAACATTTCTTAATCAACTTAACAACTATAAGCTTCGCAAGAAGGTAATTCGCCCTAGAGTTTTTAGTTAGTGAAGGTTAGTGTCGTACGCGAAGTTCCAAAATGTTAATACAAGCAATAATGTTCAGAGAACAGCTTTATAATTATATATACCAATATGAAGTTATATGAATGGTGAAAAAATGACAGATTCATAAAAGTGACTGTTATTCTGTTAAATGTGCAGGCTACGTTAACAGCATAATGAAAGTAGATTTTATGGTAAGAATCTATGCATAAAAATATAGCAGCCCTATAACACAGCCATAGAACAAATGTAACATTGCTCATACAAGGACTTATTGAGCTGAGTTATGTAACAGGCCTAGTATCCCCATGACAACGAATTCTTAAGAAATATTATACCCGGCTGAATGAACACCATCTTGTAGGTCGCGGACCGTTCGTCTCCATGGAAACCAAGGCAAATAATAATAGTAATACACCCACATGTCTCAAGCAGATTGAAACAGTTTCATTTTACGAAATGTATTTGTAAACATCAAAACAACGGGCAATGTCCAAAATAACAAGCCATATTCATCAACTAGAATGCCCATGAATGCGTGTCCGAAAACCAGGACGAAGTAAAATTAACAGCGGAATTTTTTGTGTACAATACAAACTTTCTCACTGCGTTTGTTTCTCGACCAACCATCTCATCAGCGTCTAATCGAGTTTCGGTTTTCCTTTATGGTACTTGTCTTCGGTCATCAAATTAGCCAAATAATCATAGATTAGAAGCTGGTACTTTCTATTTAATTCTAATCCCATCTGCTTTTTTTTTTACTTTAATCACGCCGTATTCTGAGGCAAAACGTAACGCGATTAACAAACGGATTAGACAAAATTTTACGAATCAGCCCTTACACATATATCAATCCTGTATGTTCTGCTGAATTACTGTAATACATTAGTCGATCTCTGCCAATTAGAATCAATTCGAAGACAGTAACCACAGAGCAATCATATATACGAGGTGCGATTGGAAAGTTTTATAAATATTTAACTGTAGCATGTAATACACAGAAAAGAAAAAAGAACTGGAAAATAGACCATTTGGGAGTGACATTAAAATTCCTTTCGTTTAAGCTTGGCGTCCATCTGCTTTCTGGATAGCAGCCTGTGCCATGTATTATATAAATGTATCGGACAACTGGAGGAGAGGAAGATAGAAGGTCAATACCATCGATCGCTCACACTTAGACTTATCAAAATTAGAAATGACGTGGAAGCAACTGCTAGGTTACACCGCCAGGGAACACTTTAGCGAGATATTCCAAAACTGTATTTGTTGGCAGTCCCGAAATATATTTTTCAGAATTAATTAAAATGCATAAGACTCAAGAAGGTAATATAACATCCCATAAGAGAAGAGCAAGAAATTGGCCAATAATGAGCTTCGTCAAAATCTAACAGACGAATCAAAATGCTAATGTAAGTGTTCGTTCAGGCATTGAAATAATGTGACATAGTAATTATAATACAAACGTAGTTCGGGAGCTGTTACTAACAGACGGCATACGACGAAACAAACACCTGCTTTCAAAACTGCACTTACGATGTATAAATGTTTATATAATTCTTCATGAAAAGTATTATTAGGCTATATAAAATTTTCTTTTCGAAAAATGGCAATTTAGGAAAAAACCTCTATCACTAGGCATACACTATTAATGCGGTGTTGAGGGTTTAAGATCTATTCCGTTTCGGAATCAAAATTTTCGAGTTTAAACAACATATTTTCTTTATTTTTTGGTGAGAAGCAGTATAAAACTGTCGATTCAAAATCGATCATCTATCCATGTGCGATGATCGCCCTGATGATGCAGGCAAAAGGACCTCTGAAACGTCGGCGAACACCTACCAGACTACACGGCGCAACAAGCCAGAAGACAGCCATCTTTATACTCACCTCCGAAAAATCCTCAAATCCCACATAGCTTTCGATTTACGTATTCCCCATTGCTCCATCTTACACTGCTGAGAGTTCGTGAAAAAATGTACGTTGTATAGTAACAGAAAATACAGCAAGAACAGTTTAAAGAGTTTAGAAAATACTTCTAGTATCCTTATGCTGAACAGACAAGTTACGTTCCGCTGATATCGCCTTGTAATATAAATCACAGAGTCCCCTATTGTGTGAAATTGCATAGTCCCTAAAGAGTTTTACAACGGTTCGGGGGAAAACGTGATTTAATACGACGAACATGTCACAGAGCTTATTTCCACGCGTGACATTAATCACAATCATCTGAAGGAAACTACATAAGCCATTTCCAAACGCCAAAATGTATTTATTTCGGGAATTTATGCGTATCATTTATACTAGGAAGCTGCGTTGTAACGATGCAGACCTATCTGATATATTGGTGAGAGATAAGTACACACAGAAACTAATAGTCTATAAGTTAAGATTTTCTAAGATGCCTTACTAACTTACTGTATTCCATCGTAAGGGACTTTTTTATTTGTAGTGTTCTGTCTGACGACAGGTCCATATATCATGAACAGGATCCTTCCAACCTCTTCAGGTTGTCAGGGACCTGCTCATACATATATACATTCTTGGCAGAGATGATCAGAAGTGGTTTGCCATTGCCTTCTTCTGTGTGTGAGTGGAGTAATTGTTGGGATGCCACGGAGAAACCGGGGAAGCCCCCGGAGGAAAACTCCGTGATGCCTAGACCACGGCCTTGCCCAACACAAGTTATAAATTTGAGCACCACCGGGAATTGAACCCGGGACCCCAGGCTTACAAGGGACTATATCATGCTATATAGTAAATATACTGGAATAATTTACAACACACACTGGTAAAATAATTATGATAAGCAGGCCTACATATGCGCAGTGAGCCTATTATGTGCATGATACAAATGAAGGTAAAAGATGAGAAGTGACATAAGTTATAATTCTGTTACGACCCTTATACAAATAACAAACAGATAAAAATATGACGAATTTCATGTTAATAATACAGCCGAAGAGATTAGAACTTATGGGAAGAGATGAAGACAGAAGACAAGGGGAGGAAAGCCAGGTGGAATTAGGCCTATAAGCTTGCTGGACAAGCAATAAGACGAAGACTATGGAGGCACGTGACAGGGCAGTCTGATGTCGGTACAAATTCATTCGTACACACAAGCAGTAAAAATTCTCGTTGTCCATTCAAATCCCTCAGAGCAAATCTGAAAATTGTTTAATGTAAAACAAGTTTAATTGCTCGTAAAACCCCTTGTTTGGTACTCAAGAAAATATGTAATTATGTTTTATTGGAGTTAAAATTCAGTTAGCCACGGAAAGAGACCTGAGCCGCATCTTTGTTAAGGCGGATGCAATAAACTGAAGTACAGATCCACTTATTCCTATAGAGAAATAGAGAAGTGTATAAAAGTGCACTCTTACCAACGCGCTCAATTTAAACTCTGACTTCTGTTCGCAAGATCAAACCTAACTTATGTACGAACAATCCCGTAGATTCTTCTGCAGTCTAAACGACGTGAAGTCCCATTAGTTCCAGCGAGACGATCGGAAATCAATTAGAACGTTAGAAGTCTAGCTCCTCACACTCAAATTTCTTCCTCTAGCCCATTTGGAACCATGTCCTCGAGACGGTATCTAGCCTAAGAACGGAAAGCATATATTTCTACGTTAAGAAACCCTTCGGCCCACTTCTGAGACAGGTACGGTTCAACATTTTCGTTGAATTCGCATATCACCATGATAAACGTTACACTAGGGAGTGCTAACAAAATCCAAACTAGGCCAGCATAGGCATATATTTATCTGAAGCATTTCTTGTTCGGAGTGGCAAGAAAACAATGAGATATCTGATCACTAATGCTCTTAATATTTACCTCAGAACAGGTCATTGCGAAGGTACAAGAACATGATATATCAGCTTAAGGCCTATGATGAAATGATATAAAGAAAACTTAATCTCTACTATAACATATATGAAGGCTGATGTAGAAGCAAACGCATGGCGATCCCCTTAATTACGGAGGCAATAAGAAACCCTGAAACGTCAGCAGTTTTTACGATACTGCACGGCGCAACATCCCATAAAACTGTCATCTTCATATCCTTCTCCGTGAGAACCTGAAATCTCACCTACACGTTGAAGGTGTTTTAAAACACGATCACAATGAGAATACTCGGGCCAGAGAGAGAGAGAGAGAGAGAGAGAGGAAGCAGGCCTAATACGACGCTAGAGAAACCTACAGGCTACGAGGAGCTTCAGAACTCATCACAAGAGCACAAGATGGACGACCGATTTAGCAAACATGGGGAGATGAGAAGTGCAATTAACGTTTCGAGAAACCTGAAGAGAAAAGGTCATTTAGGAGACCTTGGCGTTAATAGGTTGATAACATTAATATGGTTCTTTAAAAATATTATAAGATCGGGGACTAGATTTGTCTGACTAAGTATAAAGTCAGTAACGGGTTCTTGAAAATGCATTCGATTCCACGTAACATTAGCAATTCTTTAACAAAATGAGCGACTATGGGGATTTCAGGAGATTTTCTGTTCCATGGAGTTACTTACATAACTAATATTGTAAGGAAATACGAGGCGCGTCCTCAAAGTAAGTTTCCCTGGGGCCGTTTACAGAAACAAAACACAATTTCATGGAAATATTTATTGCAACAGATACAGCAAGTGTCCAGCTATTTTTCAACATATTCGCCACCGGAATTGAGACATTTGTCATACCGTGGGACCAACTTTGGAATACCTGTGTCGTAGAAGTCTGCCGCCGGGGATTGGAACCACTGTGTGACAACCATCTCCGCCTCTCTGTCATTCTCAAAACGCTGACGCTGACCGGACAGGAATTTCGTGAGGTGTAGGAAAAGATGGAAATCACTGGGAACGAGGTCCGGGCTGTAGGGTGAATGATCAAACACCTCCCAGCTGAACTCCTGCAGGATCGCGCAATGTAAGGTTTGCTAGCTGTGGGACGAGTGGGAAACTTACTTTGAGGACGCGCCTCGTACATGCCCATATTACAGTGTACGAAAAATTTAATTAACATCGTGTTACTGAAGGTGATCCCCATGTTCATACATTTCATCTACTAAAATAAAGATACAAATTAAATGGTTACAGGTACTTTGAATTTTGGAATTAAACTAGGGCCATTAAATACTGTGTACTTAAATGTCGTTTGGTGATAAGACCTCAAAGAAATGTTTGCAAAGGTGGCGGTCGTGCGCATCCTATGGGTCTATCTGTGTTTCAGTTTAACAAACTTAAGTAGTACACCACTGATATTTGGAATGAAGGCAGATTAAAACTTACAAACCAATTTCGTTTGTAACATGATGCAAATTTAAGAATATAAACTCACATCATGTAACAGAGTAATAATAACGCATCCACTGAACTGGTACACTTTCATTTTACTAGAAAACGGAGAGATATATATTATTTATCCAGACAACAGGTAATGTCATAAGACAATTCAATGACACCAGACACAAACACTCAAACTAATCGGCATATAGTCTAAAAAGAATCACGACTCTAAATGAACTCGTTTCATCAAAGTTAACTTAAGGAATAATTCAGTCAAGATATTCGAACTATTGCAGTCATCACCAAAGGGCGTGATTCAAGGCGACGAAAAGATCTTGAAGCGCACACCCGAGCAGCTATAAGCCACCAGTACCTTTGCTGCTCTGCGAGTTCTGAGACTCCTCACTAACTGTCTTTCTGAACTACAGCTCTAAACTTCTGTTAGCAACTGAATAATCGTCCATCGTCTCCTCTCCATTCGTTTCCATTTCTTCTCCTTTATTTGTGGTTGTTTTAATTGTCACTGTTCGTTTAAAATTATATAGGTCTACTATTCATTACAAAAAATACATATAAATAAGTGTACTAATTTGCATGTCATATTCACCTTTATTACTATATAAGACATATGGAGTGTCTCAGATTGCCGTATTACTGCTATTAATGTAGAAATCATTTTCATTTTAATGAGTTTTCACTTCACGGAAGACTGAAAAACCTATCCATTTCTTCAAACGAGCAGTTTGTATAAAAACAAGACGACAAAGTAACCGAACAGAATCTATTCACAGCAACATTTTTCCAATTTACCCCTGAATCTGCAGGGCATCGTGATTGGGCTAACCACATGGCTCCTACGTTGGAAAAGCACATCCCCATAGCAACTTGAGACCACGATATAGATCCAAACTACCGCCCCTGCACCGCACACTTTACCATTCTTCCCTTCTTTCAACGTTTCAACGCCCTTAACATAGAATCGTCTCATTAAACTTAATCTGCATAATACAG
>NW_019059806.1:93690-106752 GCF_000696155.1 Zootermopsis nevadensis
GCCGCGGTGGTCTAGCGGTTAGAACGCTGGCCTTGTAATCCTGGGGTCTCGGGTTCGATTCCCGGTGGTGCCCGAATTTATAACTTGTGTTGGGCAAGGCCGTGGCCTAGGCAACACGGAGTTTTCCTCATTGGCATCCCAACAATTACTCCATTCACACACAGAAGAATGCAATGGCAAACCACTTCTGGATCATCTGCCAAGAACGTATATGAACAGGTCCCAGTCCGAGAAGAGAAAAGGATGGAAGGATCCTGTTCATATGGACCTGTCGTCAGACAGAACACTACAAATAAAAATAAAATAGGAATTTACAGTAGAGGAAGTTATGCACAGATACTTATCTCAAATGTGTACAATTACCAACTTACTGCTCTCATTACACATAACAGGATCTGAACTAAAGCGGGCGTTCTTTTCATAACCTACTATTTAATCCTGCTTCTGTTGTCGTCATAGATGAAAACCTATAAGACACACATTTTTTTACTTTACCGGAGATCGAACCTTACGATATTTAATGATACAGTTTAAACTGCAGAGAATTTAACATCGAATAAGAGAATAAATCTTTTATGAATTGTAAGTAAAGATTCAGTAGAAGAGAGTAGCGGCCAATTTCATATTAGTATGCCTGAGAGAAAATAAACTTATGACAAACCTCAGTCAGATAGTATTACACGGTATTATTGAACTCCCTGCAAATACAACGCCCTGTCAACTATTCTAGACAGATATAAGACCAGTTCGTTAGTGAGACAACTGACTGTCCCTGCAATCTGTCTTGTGGAATGTCGGGACTTGTTTGCATGACACCAGCTGCTCTGCTGTGAACCGCTGCAGAGCCCACTGTCCTCGCGTAAGGGCTACAAGATTCTTCCATGGTTACACATATAGGCTATGACCAGATACAAAGCAGGAAACCATAACAAGTACTTGCATGATGGCCGTCTTCTAGATATTAGTAACGTGTAGTCTGACAGAAATTTACCAACGTTTCAGAGGTCCTTGCTGCATCCATCATCAGGGCCAGACTACAAGGTGCTACAACCCAGACGACAGCCACCTCAGTAAGAACCTCAAATCCTACATAAGAAGCATTTGTTTTTGTTCCTATAACCTGGAAATTCTATACTCCCAGTTAGGACGACGCCCAACAAAGCATTACGACCGTTGTGGACAGAAAAGAATAATATGAAGAATATGGTGATCTATATATATGTTCTTTTGGGTTGACGCCGTGTAGACTCATACGTAGATACCAACGTTTCGGTAAAAAACACATTCTGCCTCCATTTTCTTGGCCATGAAGATGCAGACAGCATGTTTATCCGAAACGTTGGTATCTTCACAGTCACGAGAACATCAAATCCTACATGTCCCTTGTATTCTGTGAGGTTCGTAATCTTAGAAGGACGTTCAGATTAGGATGATGATGAATGTGATTCTGATTGCGGTTCATTAAGTATTGTTGGATTTTGTTATTAAGATTGTTATTGGTGGTAGGAAGGCATTTTCTCTGTCGAATACTAGAAATGTAACTGCAATTAGGTAGAATCGTAGAGAGAATGGTAGGGGTCGAATACACATTCAAATTATATTTTTCTCGTGTTTCCTCAAACCCTTCATGAAAATTATGGGATAGTACCTTAAATTAGGCCACGATCGCTTTCTTCAACATCCTTCATATTATTCACTATCATGCTCCCATGTTGAAATTATACATACGATGTATGTATGTCTTATGGATTTTACCACAGTGTAGTCTGGTAGAAGTTTACCGACGTTTCAGTGGTCCTCCTACTAGATTACATGACGCTACAACACAGCCATCTTCTTGTAAAACCTTATTTTATTTACATTTCGCCCTGCATGATTCGTTTGTTTCTGAGCCATCTTCAGGGAGACACGTAATAATTTATTTTAAATCAGCTTCTCTAGTACTTTAGCATCCCTGTAAAAAAAATTTCATACTCATATAAATTATTTACAACATAAACAGCAGCTCTAGTCGTTTAATCATTCCTTTTAACTGTTTATGCTTTATTCTCAATTTGAATATTATTACGCGAAACATAAAGATAACTTCACAGCCAACATCAAACCACAAGGACACGGAATAAATGTAGAAGAGGTGAAGATAAACGAACAATAAAAAACTTAATAAAATAATGATTTAACACGTGTGGTTTTTAAAAGCATTTGGAGTACTGCTTTAGAATTTCAAAACAATCGATTTATGTATCTTCACGGATAGATGCCCGAAAGACAAACTACAGCCATCAATGTTCTGGACATTAACAGCCAGATCTTCAAATCTGCAACAGTGCACGTCAAAGACGGGAAGTTATACGGATCAGATTAAAGTTGGAGGACATATTAGGTACGGCATCAGCCGGTATACCACTAAAATAAGAACGTAATATGACAACAATCTACTGTATCTGGTGAATAACAGATGTCACTAAACAAACAGCTGAGAACTATACAAACTTTTAGTTTATGAAAGGGGTGAGTTCCTTTAAAACATCTCCTAAAGGAAAAGGAAAATTAATTTCCCACTAAATTAAACAAAATAAATATTACACCACCTGAGATAACACACATATAATGGAACATTAATTACCATACACATCAGTATATTTATTTATTACAACTATTTTCAAAGTACGAGGTGCGATCGGAAAGTTTCAAGACTGTGACAATAGAGGGCGAACCGGATGTAGTACGAGCTTCTGCCGCTAGGGGGTGCGGCCTACATTCATAGTGAATCAGTGTGCCAGCCGGCATCATCGAATTAGCATTTGTTTCTTAGTTACGGGCGTTTTGGTAGTGCATTACACCGACCCTCCTGCGATTTCGGAATGGCGCGTGTGCATCAAATTTTGCCAAAGACTCGCCAAAACCGCTACGGAAACCTATGAAATGCTAAAGCAAACATTTGGGGAGTCCGCAAACTTTTGTGTGGCATTCACGTTTTAAAAAGGGCCGGCCGAACCTCTGTCGATGATGACGAGCGTTCTGGACGACCATCTTCGAGCACAACGCCCGAAAAAGTTACGAAGATCGACGTCGTACCATCAACGACTAATGCGACATTGTTGGGATAGGCTATGGGACCTGGGAGCTGATTCTAAAGGAAGAACTCCACATGCGACGCATCCTGTCTGAGGACCAGAAGCAGAATCGACTTCTCGTTTGTCAGGAGCTCAAAGATCTTGCAAGAACCGACCCCAACTTCCTTTCTAAGCTCCGTGTGACTTCTTCCTCTTCCCAAAGATGAAAATTCAGCTAAAGGGAAGGAGATTTGAGACGATAGAAGAGATTCAGGCAGAATCGCAGATGGTGCTTGACAGGCTGACAAAGAAAGATTTCCAGGGATGCTTCCAGGCTTGGCAGCGGCGCTGGGATCGTTGTGTTCACTCCCAGGGGAACTACTTCGAGGGTGATGGATAAATTTAATACCGAAATGCCTATAAAGTCCTGAAACAGGTCACAAGAGCAAGAGTAAATAAGTTGATAAAATTAAAACTCCACTGAGCAGAGTGATGTATGGAAAACCTAATAATCGCTTGTCTAGATGTGGAATTACGTCTTTTACAAAACCGAAGGTTGTCTCGAAACTCCGTTTCACGCTAAGTTGGACACATGTATAAAACAGACGATAAACTAATGAAAAATACCGATATTAAACAGAGACTTTAGATGATGTAAATAATAATGTTGGCTGCCTTCTGGGTTGTAGCGCCGTGTAGTCTGATAGAACTTTACCGACGTTTCAGCGGTCCTTGCTGCCTACACCATCATCATCCGACAGTAAACTTCTACCAGATCACAACCCAGAAGACAGCCATCTTCGTGAGAACATGAAATCCTACTGAAAATGATGACGATGATTTTCATGATGATAGCAGTGGTGGTTATCACCATGGTGATGATGACAATAACAACTTTATAACCTACGTTCTTCCCTGACGTTTCCGTAGTAACATATGACACAGTTAGTGCACAAAGCATACAGCAGTGATCAACTTTATCAGCAAATTCGATTCTCACCGCCGAACAGTCAAATTGAATTGCAGCTGACTGAACACTTAATGTGGCCCAGTAATTGAACTTGGTCCAGCGGCTTTCGTGTGTATCGCAACGAAAACACACGTCACTGGATTCTATTTTAAAAGTAACCTTCCAGATATATTTTGACGTGAATCCTTTAGAGATCCACGCAACAGTCGCATCTTTGTGTTGACCTGCGTTGGTGCAGCCCGGCTTAAAGCATTTCACATATCTCGTGTTTTCCGCAAGGCTGCCGACAGACCGCGCTTGAAAATAGACCACATTTATCTCGCGTCTCCATGCTGCTTATCATGACCTTCACAATAATAACACAAAGAAAAAGGTCAGGAACTACAGACATTTAAACATACGTGTGTACAGAGCGTCTATAATATAACGTCCTTATCCACAGATAGAATTGTATTCGAGTATGAAGTTCCAACAATAACACCACACATTTGGACGAAAATGGCTTCCGCAATATACAGGGTGATTCAAAAGTGCTTCAGAATACAACTCACGTGCTTCACCTCCAACGCGCGCGCCCGTGTGTACGGAATTTTTAATAACTCTGTGGCTGATACGATTAGTGTCCTCCATGGTGAGTCCTTTGTCACCACAACACAGCACGACGTCAGGATGCAATTGGAGACGGCCAACAGATTGCGGGTTGAACAAGCTCCCGCGCTCGGCCGACAGGGGGTGGTCCTTCAGTCTGAGGTATGAACCGGATGTTATGAAATGCTATACAGGGCCTTGGATTAAATTGATTTTTCGTGACATTTAGGCAATGGAAAACTGATAGATCAACGAGCAGATGGCAGGATGATATTAAAAAGGAAATAATAAATATATATGGTCTACGGTGTTTGATGCATCAATTTATCATCGGAATAGCGTACAGTGGCAGGCTCTTGTGAACACGGGCATGAACACTCGGGTTCCACATAAGATGGACCGAGCGATTATCAGACTGTCAAGAACTCTGCCGTATGAATTTTGTTTATTTTCACTTGAAGTTTCCTGAGACTTCGATATGATTTCTATCCAATTTCGACAGAGCCTTCTTTACGTAACAACTTAACCTTGGCGGAAAATTTCTTCTGTCCAGTTAACAATATTTTTGGGCATCGTGCATCCACAGAAGCTATCAAGGACAAGCAGGGCGAGTTAAAAGAGTAGATTCATTTCGTATCTCATCTTTTATCGCCTCTGACGATGAAAAGTGACTCCTTCGCGAAAGAAGTGTTGATAACAGGGTGTGCAACATTACCGACAATTATTTTCAATCCGAAATTTCAGTTCCTTGTTGCGTATCGTCTCGATGAGCGCTCTGTTTAAAATTATTTTTCGTGACAAAATGAATTAGGCTTCACCCTTCAAACGGTTGCGTAGCAACGGATTGAAGCAAATACTTTCATTTTCCATATTTCACGTAATGTTTAGGCTAATTTCAACAGATTTTGATGCAGTAACTCAAAACGATGGAATTCCTTTCGTTTGGGTGCACACTATTTTATAAAGTCCTACTGCTTTAATAGAACTAATTAATTAAATAAAATTATATTTACTTGATTTAATTAATTTTATTATATTAAACATAAAAGAGTACAAAATACTTCAAACATGCTTGTATTAAACAACGAACGAAAAATATTAGGAGCTTTAGTCTGAAGACATGTAGTGAAGAAAAGAAGTAGTACAAGAGACCATGGAACAGATGGATCATGACGCACAAGAGTGTTAACGGGCTACTCAAGTTTTACGGTGTATCGTCCGATGTGATGTCGGAGACCTAGCAGAGGTCAACAGCTGTAACTTATGATGTAAGCAAAAGGATAAACCCGCCTGGAGGCTGGGAAATCCACGAAGGAGTTGCCAAAAATCACTGCCCCAACCAAAGGCGACAAATGTACCTCGTGGACTGAAATTATTGAGACAAAAACTGAAATAATGAGTCAGCTTGTCAGATGAGAGGTCGGACACATAAATATGTCTTACCACAAAATTACCCACTGAACCAGTACTTCAACCACGTTTTTCGTAAGATTTGTCACGCCCTGAAGAAGGCGGCAATATGTGGCTCCGAAACGTTGGTATGTTCCCAACAAATCCGCACGGCGTTACCACCCAGAACAACATCATCGACAGCGAAATCACGAAAACCTCAAAGCAGAAACCAGCCCACGGCCTCGGCTTGTATCTCCGAGAGGAACAGATATTTTGAGTTCTCGTGCCATCAGATATCCGTACTCAGACGTAACCAGCATTCGATACGCCACGGGCATGTACGTACTGCATAAATATCCGCCTCGTTGTAATGGAATAAATGGGCTTTTGGTAAAGCCACCGACTCAACCAATTTTTGATTCGTTTTTATTGAAACTGTTATAATTAATTTGAACCGTGTAAGCAAGAGACACGTAGTATATACGACCGCGGTTGTTTTAAGGGCTGTGCCGTGATTGACGCGTGTAATCAGCCGCCAACACGTCACGGGTCAACACCAACGAGTTCCGATTAAGAAGTACAGTGAGTTCCGGAATTAGATGCACGACCACAGGATTAAAATCTAAGTTGTTACACTTGCTGAACGCCAGGTAAAACAAGGCACTCATGACAACATCTTGACCGCAGACGAAAAAAATGACGGTGTAGAAACGAGGATAATATTAAAACGAATCTTAAACGAACAAGTTATGGATTCGGAAATG
Organism: Zootermopsis nevadensis; assembly: GCF_000696155.1. Next base: position 100,461 of record NW_019059806.1, read on the forward strand.
GACTAGCAGCGGGCTTTTGTGAACACGGCAATAAAACTTCAGGTTCAATAAATGGTGGGTAATATCTTGACCAGATGAGTGACTATAAGTTTCTCTAGAATGGCCCTGTTTCAGAGTTAAAGATAATCACCACGCCATGAATATGTATGGCGACGTGCACGTATACATCCATGTATTCTTAATCCAAACACCAGATGAAGGTGAACGAACATTCTTCTCGACGTTTCGGCTGGTTTCACCCTCCCGGCAAAGAGAACCAGGTTCTCACCGGATAGGAGACTGGTTGGGCCCCAAAGCCGGTCTTGCTAAGATTTGTTCGTGGGAGTCGAACCCCACATCAACGTTTACAATTGAAACCTTACATAAAAGCAGCAAGTTCTTGTTCTGACAGTGTTACTATGAGACGGCCTATTCATCGGTTGTTCAGAGAAAAACTATTTGTGGCTCTCTGCCATTCGAACAAGTAGCTTGCGACATGGAAATTTATAAACAGGATAAAAAGGAGATGTTATCATAACTCGTATGCCTACAAGGGACTCGTACGTATTTTTAAATACCAAAAAGCAATCATTCTGTAGAAAGGTGTGTCGTAAATGTCTCGAAAGAACAAACTGTATCGTGCATTCCAACCTACAACTAAATTTTAAAGCTTGCACTCACTACTCTACAAAAGTAACACGCCATTAGTTACAAAGAGAAAATAGACAAATTTATAGAACCACATCAAACCGTTTTTCTAGCAGACAGTTACGTTTGTTTCAAACAAGTGAACGGCTTCATTCGCACTATTTACATGAATGTCAATGCATAAATGTTGATATCAGACCCTATATTAAACTCATTAGTTTACAGAAATGCTTTCATAACGTACAGAATTACAGGAAATTATTATGCATCCGTTATCTCGGCAACAAGGGGTTTAATTTAAACAAAACTTCTGAAATTAACAAACAGACATAATGCTTTACACTAAAATTCTCTGCGTCAGAGCTGAGTTCAAAACCAATGTGTCGGAGACCTTCTCTGCCACCTTCATCAGGGCCGATGTGGGGACAAGACAAAGTTTCTCATACATAAGTCCACCCTGCATTGCTGCTTCTGTGTTGATCTCTAACTAAAAAAAGACGCGGATACTCCAAGAGAATTTTAATGTACTTATTCGTCGTAAAAGGTCAAATCATACTCACGCATAATTTAAAACGCAATCCAACAATCATGTAATACTGTATACTGAATTAAATCAACAGCACTCCCTCCTAGTTGCTAGGCCGCTACTCACGTCAGCTGGAGAGGTGCGAACACGGCTTATTCACAAGCAGAACCTGTGTTAATTCACGATCATTACTTCGCGACGAAATATTTTCCTGCTACCCGTGAAGCATTTGGCAATGCGAATTCTGACACTGGAAATGTGTTTGCCTTCGAAGTGGTGATGGTGCACATCTGCTGTGCATTTCTCTTAAAAGCACTCAAGGAAACAACTCGTTCGTCTTTAAATACTGATGTTACAAAAGATTTACTGCTGGCGTAGTAAATGGAACACCCTGTATTTACAACCTGGTTTAGCGGATTAAGACCTATCACGGTAAATGTGATATGACGTGTAACTAGGATAAGGGTCTAACATTACTGCCATATACGACTTCAACCCACGCAAATTCACTAGTACTACAGTTACCTCTACTGCCCTAGGACTTTGTAACAGAACTGAACACAATGCCTTCTGTTAAATAATGCAAGATGCAATTCAAGAAGCCACAACTAATTTAATATTCCGAATACCAAAAATGTAAAAGTATGAAAAAGTAAAAAAAATCCTGTAGACACCATATTGACATTTTAGCTAATAATTATAACACTAATATTTTACCGCTCACTTTTTGGTGAACTTTACAAAAATTATAGTGCACATTTTCAGAGAAACTGTTATGGCTAATTACAATGGACACACTGCACTGGAATATTGATCTGGCTTAACCTACCTTCCATCCTCTGGTTAAATAAAAACTGTGCGCTGCTGACAAACCCAGAGCACTGGGACCCATATTTCGCGTCTACCTCCACGAGTTCGAGTCTTTTTTTCGAAATGCTAATAGTCGCCCAACTGGATAATAATTTCCTTAAATTTCATGGAACCCAGAGATTCATCACCGTCTTCATCAGAACTAGCCTGAGGCATATGAATGCAGTTCACACAACACTCTATTTTCCCCTACGATATATTTTAATATTATCCTCCCATCTAGGGATTAAAAAGTTGCGCGCAATCGCCATGATGATGGAGGCAGCACGCACGTCTGATATGTCATCAATATCCACACACACGCCTCGATGTTATATCTGATCTGAATGGCTACGAGGTGTACTGTCTTTGATCAAAGTCAGCTAATCAGTGCTGCCACACTCCAGGAACGGGGAGGGGGGGGAGGATTAAAAATTAAATTATTGTGAGCGTCACAATAGAACTATGAGCGTGGGTTGTATTACTATGAAAAACTAACCAGATCCTAGACATGAAACGATACTGACTGAACAACATTACGTTGTTTGTTTGTTTGTTTGTCATCAGTCTTTCGACTGCTTTGATGCGGTCCCACGTTTTCGCCTATCTTGCGCCAATCTCTTCATTTCCACATCCTCAAAAATCTGCGTCACATGTTCCAATCTTCGTCTCCCCCTACGATTCCTTCCTTCAACTGTTCCTTCCGTTACCAAATTAACCAATCCTGGGTGCCTCAGGACGTGTCCCGCCATCCCATCTCTTCTTCTGGTAAGATTTTTCCATAGACTTCTTTCTTCGCCTATCCTGTCTAAGACCAGCTCATTTCGTACTTTATCAGCCCACTTAATTTACAAGAGAAAAAGGAAATTTTTTTACGATAGTAAGTTATTTGGAAAAAAAATCTGAAGGCTTCTCAGAAATACAAAAATCAATTAAAAACCCCAAGACTACTATGCTCCATAACTAGATTCACGGGACGGAGCCCTTCTTGATAAGCTAACAGTGGCTGAGCTAAATAAGGCATTTTACATTTTTATGGAACTCGAATTTTTCATTACAGTCTTCAAAAGTTACGAACACATTATCCTATCCTGAGTCACACGAATTCGGATTAAGTTCTGGTGAACGCGGTCCTTCACTGTTACTCTCAGACGCCAAATAAATTCTGACCAGAACACCAATACTTTAAAGCTAGATATCTCATCCATAGAATGGAAAATACTGCAAGATTGTGAATTCGGGTATGTAAATGCTCGAATTTATACCACCCCATAATATTGGGTTTCGGTGTATATATTCACGCACTGTACTCATGCAAACGTAATATCCTTATTATATAAACACAGGATTTATTCCCGAAGTCTGGCTTCCTACATACAACTCTTACGCACATCTTAAAGCAAGTGCACGCGAATACACAATTTGTTAACCTGGGATTACAAAGTTATGGCCCATTTAAATCCTGACAAGGTACAAAATACCTCTAACTGATACCTTTAATGTCTCTCTAACAATCGCTACTATTTCCCTAATATCGATTCAACAACATATATATACAGTTCTCGACTGTGCTGCCACCGATACTTCTGTATCAATACGAACGAGGACACCCTCAAATCTGAATCGCTGTAGCAAAGTACAGAGTCTTTATTCTTTCATCAACTTTGTGAAACCAAGATTCTGCAGTCTGCAACTCAAAGGACCCTGATTTTACAGTGATTATTGAGTTTTAAGAAGATTAAATACGGAAAACGGATGAATAATGCGTAAGGCTTTCGTAACATCCACAAATGAGAAATGTCACTTACTACGAATACAAAATGAAATCTTCTCGTTAACTACTTCACAATTTGAATTAAGGTTATAAATAATTGGTATTTTCAGATGTCAACTACTGCTTATTATTTTTAAAGTTTATAAAAAAAAGCAAACAAATGGTAAAACAATTAAACCACAGATAACAACGCCACTCTTCTCGACTTTATTCAATGAACACACAAATAGACGATAAAATTTAAATTTATATTGACATGATCTAACAGCATTTCTTACTGGTAACGTAATGCCAAACGTCATACGTCTGTGACATAATCATCCCGATAATTTCCAATTAAGAGCAGACGTTTCAGCTAAGTTCATTTCAACTCCACGTACATAAAAAGTCACATCCCATATCATCAATGATAAATGTTGAGTGTTATTTATAAAATTCCATCTTATTTCAGACGTACCAATAGAAAGCTACAAAACCATGCAGTGAACTTCGGCATTAACGTAACACGTAATAAATTTTACAAACTGGTTAACACAGCATTTAAACAAAATCTTTAACAAGCTCAGTAGTAACACGGACGAATGATTGGACTATATTAGCTACTCAAGCATCCATTTAAGCTTCAATATAGCTTTAGGTCACAAAATTTATATCTTAACAACATCAGACTCCATCAGCCTCTGACTTAACGACATTAATTACCGTCCGCCTTGATTAAGTATGCTCTTATCACAAGTAAAAATAAATTAAAATACTTGTTACCTATAAGCATATGTCAAATCACGGGAGATAAAGTAGTCTGGGAATATAGCATGCACGGGTGAGATGAGAAATGAATTGGCGGGAATACCTGAAGAAACAGACCACTCGGAAGATCGAGACGCACAGGGAATGATAATATTAAAACGGATCTTAAAGAAATGGGATGCGAAAATGTATACTGAATTCATTTGGCTCAGGATAGGAACAGGTGGAGGGCTCTTGTGAACATATTTATAAACATTTTGTTTCCATAAAAGACGGGAACATTTTTAAATACTTTGACAACTAAATCGAGCGAGTTTCTTTAATCCATTTTAAATAGAAACGCACCTGGACGGGAAAAAAATGTTCACGGCCCTCGGAAGTTTGTTATAAAAAGCAAGTTCTCTTGTAAAACCATTACATATCCCAGGAGTGAAATGAAAATAAATAACAGTGTTTTTGCGGGAGAGAAATCACGACGCTTCTAAATTCTAAACAGCGATGCCGAATGGCTATAAAGCTGAATTATTGAGCAATTATGTTCTACACAAGACACAGAATTGTATAAGATTTAACATCATCTTAAGAGCTTTCACGTAACAAAGGCGTCTGATACAACGAACAGGAGTAGAGTATTTTAAGAGGCTATGAGAGAAAGTTCCAGTATCCAGTGACTTCTGAGAACGCATTGTGAGGGCAACTCGTGACGTCAATGCTGGGGGAACGTAAATCAGATCGTCGTACTATTTTGTTCTGACACCCCGGCCCATCCGTCTGACAAGCTCACGCACAAGAGAGCCATGGCGTCCCACAGCGCCGAAGTGTAGAAGCAAGCTCCAGACGTCGTTCGGATTGATCATGCATTGCCCTCCCCATGCGTCTACGCAAAATAACTGCTTGCCGAAGCTAGACTAAAAAATGTTTAGGAATTCAGTCCGTACCGCGAAGAAAACACTACACTTAACCATTACGAAGATCAACTGGTTAACGCTGTTTAAGGAAATAATCGCTGTTTACAACTGAGAATCACACAAAACACATAAATACAAAATGAAGAGTTAATGATTGTTAAACGAGCTGGTAAGTACAGTTACCACTACACTTTGAAGGGTTAAAAATTACGTGAGTGTTCACAGGTTATTGACATTATAAATATCAAAAGTAAAAATTGTTTTAGAAAAAGTATTTCCCAGCTTTCTAAAGCTCAGTGCCAAATATACTAATTGCCTTAAACGGCGTTAATAAGCTGATCCATGTTATGGTGAAGTGTTGTGTTTTCTTTGCGGTAAGGACTTAGTCTTTAAATATTAACATGAACTTCAATAGGAGGAGTGGCCTGTCAATCAGGAACGGTGTACTACTCTATAAGCAACTCATCCGTCCCATAATGGATTACGCATGCCCGATCTGGAGGTCAGCTGCCCACAGCCACGTCCAGAAGCTGCAAGTTCTGCAATCCAAGTGTCTTCGAATTGTTACTAACGCGCCCTGGTACGTTAGTAACAGGCAAATACATGAGGATCTGGGGGTCCCTTTCTTTGCCGACCACATCAGAGCACTAACTGAGAGATTTGACTCGATGTTAGCTGGTGTGGGGAACCCCTTAGTTCGGCAACTCGGAAGACACTCGTGCCGAATGAGGGCTGCCAGAGTTCACCCAAGGGCAACCGAGGGCGACTGATGTTCAGCAGGCCAGCCGAAGCCATCCCCAAAAGACGGCCAAGTCAGCACAACGAGTGGTTAGACTACTCGGCTACCCTGACTGAGGTTTT
>NW_019059807.1:0-52200 GCF_000696155.1 Zootermopsis nevadensis
TGTTCTCGTCCTTAATACGTTCCACATTGAAATTATTTAGTAACGACAATTTTCTTATATTTAGGGAAATTTCCTGACTGTATTCGATGTGCCCACATGTCTGGGACCTTCCTCCCCACCCCACTCTAGTTCTCTTACTTCTTTTTGTTAAATATTTTGAAACGCGAGAGAATTAGATGGCCTAACCATGCACAGTGCAGTAACACGGCTGTATAAGAAAATATACCTAGTGAGTCTTCAAAATTCTGCATAGTAAGATTCAGCACTAAATGAGTGAAGGGCACTAAAAATCGGAGGAACATAGATTAATATTTCATTCCGTCACATTAGCCCGCCCCAGTGTGCGGTAGGTTCACGTAACTAATGTAACAGCACGGCTTCAATTATTTCAGTTGGACAGCGTTAAACAGAGGACAGCGGAGTTTCGTGCTGTCTTTTCAAGGGTTTCCCTTACGTGTGAGATCAGCATTTATTATCATTATTATTATTATTTGTAAGTACAAATTTATTTATGAACAAACTAAGAACAGATCGAATTCCCCGAATTCTTACCATAATTAATTATTAACCTTTTATCTTGCCGATGAGATTTCAGGTTCAGCTGTCCTCCGAACCACCTTGTGTCTCTTTGTAGGGCAATTTCAAACACTCTACGTTCAACAGAACGCATGATACAAGTTCTAGGTTGTGAAATTGATTACTGATCGCATTTTGAATACCAGTCGACTTCGCATACATCATGTAAAATATTCCAGACATATTTTTCCAGTAAAATTAAGTTATTTCTTCAGATTTTTCTGCTGTGCACACAAATGTGGGCTTAAGCCATGCTTAAAATATTCTGATCAAATAACCTTAATTTGGAAATCAGTGCTACGATTAAAACGGAAAATTAACTAAAACAACAAACAGAGACAAAAAGGGCGTCTAGATTAAATTACAGCAGTGGAAAGGGATGCTGCATTCATTATGGCCCCCAAGTCCATAAATATTCCAGATCGCCGACAACAAATTGGGTCCCCTAATTGTCTGCCCCAGCTCCATCGATGCTGTAATTCATGAGCGTAGTGCTTTGTGGAAACACATTTACAACCTGTTCTCGAAGGCTATCGGCAACTCGGACACTACCGTGATTTAATGTTACAAATAAAACCGATGGATTCATTTTACTTTAGCGGGAAAGTTATTTAAAAATGGGAGGTTTCAGTGTAAAAGGATGAAATGATGAAATAGGCTTGTATAAAAACAGACAGAGAAAACAGAACTTGGTTTGGTTTACCTTTCAGTAGGTTTCTGTTAAAACTAGGTTCATGAATGTTATGAAGGGTATAATCCATGTTAGTAGCTTTCTTTCCTTATTTTAAAGCATGCAGGTAAACTGTCCTTTCGTTCTAAGTTTTCTAAAATAATCTGAACTCAAAATAATAGAAAACAAATGAGATTTATATGCACGAACGTAGCAGAAAAATGTTCATTAGTTCATAATCATTCGCCCTCCCTTTTCATACCTGAAAATTTTAAGATAAAGATATAAAGACCTAATGTCACTTTTGTGTATGGGTTAGAAATTCGACACGCAACGTAATGGAAGGCAATCTACGTTCTATGTTCAACCTTATAGAGATACTTGCTTCGTGCCTCCATTATCAGGGCGATGAGAACTTCCTCATCGCCCGTTTGATGCAGTCTGTAAGTACCTTTGAAACAACGGTAAACTTCTGCAAGTCTACAAGGCGTTATAACCCAGAAGACAGCCATCTTCAAATCACTCTCCCTGTCTGAAGATGCATTGGAAACTGAATGAATGTGTTCTGCACAGCAATAAACCTTTTACAGAGTACCAGTTTCATGCACCTAATATCCTCTGAGTACTACTGGGCTTATTCCAGAGGAAGGGCCTCTGTTGTTTCCGGTAGCCGCTCCTTCCGAGAATCGAAGTGCTGCCGTCCAGAGTGCAACCACTCGCTTTGGGTCATGTGTCCTGTAATTACTTTAGGAATGCAAACACCGCTTGAATCACTCTGGAAGACTTTTCTTTCCAAATACGGGCAATGCTTACGAGTTTGCCTCTACCAGTATCCTAGCAACCGAACTTCGCATAGACTGGCTTGCGTAAGCATTTATCGACTTTGGACGGGAACGAGAACCATGTGCCACCCCCTCCCCCCCTCCTTCCGCTCGTGTTGATATTTCCAGTGACGTCACACAGATAGCTGCAAAGGATCTGTATCTTCGTGGCTATTCATCTGAAGCCTCTCAACAGAACCCACCGCAGAGAAAATTACAGGATAATTTCAGCCCAATTATGGCATCAGGACGAGTTTACCAAGTGTAATCATCAACCTCCTCCCTTCAGTCCCCAATAAACCAGAGAGCCGCGACTCTGTGGCTGTGTACAGTCTGACATGTGGCGATCAAGTGTAATTGTGTTCGTCTTGGCTTGCAGATAACTGACTGAACTCACTGCGGGGTTCAAAATCTTTCCCAAGAGTAAATTACAGTTATTCAGCTGATCAATAAGTTTCTTGGGTTATCGAACACAAAACTCATCATCCTGTTCGCTGGCATTGGAACCTGAACCTTGGATCATTTTCTTCTTTCAATGTAGTTCATAATTTCGCAAACTTTCTGTTTAAACCCTTTGAAGACGTAGCTCATCCACGTAATATTTAATTCTCAACGGCGACGAGTATGAAGATGGATGTATTATGGGTTTTTCGCCGTGTAGTCTGGTAGGAATTTAACCGACGTTTCGGAGGTACTTGCTGTCTCGAAAATCATGCCTGAAATGCTATATTATTAAATGCGCCAACATTCGCACCACAATGTCGAGACATTTTATTAATAATAGTTATAATAATTTGATATCTTTATTGAAGTGTTTGCCAGGCAAACGGAAATGAAAATATGCAACATTAGTATTAAAATATAATGCAAAGGAAATATTAAAACAAAATTAAAACTAAAACGAATAATTTATAGGATTTCAGGTTTTCGCGGCAGTAAGTCTGAAGATATATTATTTACTTCACCTGTTCAAAGAAAGTATTCTCATAGAAAACAAGGATTTTTCAGAATATGTCGAAAAATCTGTAAAAAACAAACAAACAATAGTTGTGTTATACTGTGAAATATTTCTTATATGATCCTCCAGTTGGTCTGGCGGTGCGCCTTTACACAGACCGGATCATTCACCACTGATATGGAATGGATTCTGCTGGGATATTACGAATGGGCCCACTCGGTTTTCATAAAAGGATGGTAATTTCTTGGCGACCTGAGCTGCTATCTGCTTCCTGTTTACAAACGTTTAACTCCAAGCGCAGGCAGTTCTATCATTGGTGCCCTGCGTATCTACTGAAGATTATCACTGCTCGTTCAGGTGCACGTTCAGAACTGTATCTGATGCAAAGAGCCACGTGGCTGCTTGATCTGCGTACACGTGTAATGTACACGTGTGACGTGCGGTTAGAAGGATGACTGAAACACGTGTATCCAAGAGAAATTATGGTCTTATCTTGAGATGGCTTTTGTTTGTGTCTGCCTATTTTCATATGCCATTGTGTTTTCGAAAGCAATGCAGTGCTATTTTCTTTCTTTCAAATTTGTGTTTCCTCGGTACTCTGCTTTCAAACAACCTCGGCCTCTATGTTTCACATAATGTGTTGACCACAGTTCACACTCGTACTAAGCAAGCGGTACAATTTTAATTTGCTATAACTATTTTAATCTAAGTTTCTTCTACATTCCCCACCTCATCACTCGAAATTATGCAACCGTTCCAGGCAATTTGTTTTTAAATGTGTCTTTAAATAGCTAAGGAATTCATAAATAAGCTATGAACGATACATACGTTTCATTACAAATGTGCCATTCCGGATTCGATTCCCGTACGGGCTGAACCTTGAGATGAGGGGTAAACCAGGCTTTGGCATATTAATTTGGTTTATATGAAAGAAGGTGGCGTGATTATATATTATATTTGGCACGCCTTACTTCATCCAAATTTGAGTGATTTTATTAATTTTTGTCATTGTTAAATGTATTAATTTGGAAGAGAGTGGCGACACTCAGTCGCTTGAACGTCTCACCTTCCGACTTTCCGTGTAGCGGCAACGTGACATTCACAAAGCTTTCGCACTTGTAAAAGTTATTATCAAGGCGAAGTCTTAATCCCTTTCGGATGTGAAATGACGGTTGCCCTAGACCAATGAACGTTATGGGGTGATTTTGGGGGTACGAATCGCATCGCCGTATTCAATTCAAAATTTAAGAACAGTTACAAGTTGCGGTGGTATTTATAACGAGCTTGTTTTGTTCCGGGTCTCTCAAAGTGTCGGATTTCAAGTCGAACGGACGTGTTCTGTTCGCAAAGTTTCAGTACATAAACAGCCGATTCATTACGCTGCCTAAATATCAACGCAATTGTGTCTTTTGCGTCAGTGTGTTTCAATTCGTGACTAAATTGAGTAATTACAACACCAAAAACTGCACCAGCTCAACGACTTCGCTACCCTCACGCGAGCTCAGCTCCAATTAAGGCCTCCCTCGTATATTCCCTGAGAGTCGGAGATCCCTGCCAACCGACTAATCCTATATCAAGATATCCTGAGACAACCTTAAACCCCTTCCGCGTACCGAAGTGTGAAAAGTTGTAACCGCACCAGCGCCTGGGTTTGAACCCGTGGCTACATCAGTCGAACGACGAGTCGCGTGCGGAATATCGGTTACACAAACTTCTATTGAAATAACTTGATTTAAAATCCTGTAATGTTTAATTTCTATGAATTTCTCAAATCTTTCAGAATTCGTGCCTGAAGAAATGTTTCTAAATTTGATTTTCTGTTGTTATCTACTAAATCATCTTAACAAGTTCTGTAAATAAACCGGCGCTTAGAAGAGAAACCTCAAACCTCTGACATCATGGCGTCACTTCGCCTGTCAGATGCCAACAGATCATTTTGTGTCATAGGCCCCTGACCTGCCAATATAAAATGCCATAAGTAAACTTACACTTAATCAGTTATCGGCCTGTTAATCTGCTATTCAGTAATATCATGTCTGTACTTAACATCACGGAAGCCCTGTGTTCGATTATCGACCAGGCCAGTAGCTATTTTGGCTAAGATTTTACGTGGTTTTACTCATTCCTTATTCATCTTTCATAATCATCATATTTTTCGATGCAATATAAAAGAAAGTGCAGTTGTATCGACTGGCTGGTCAGCTTTCCTACAAGTGCAATAGTTTGGATCTCCGACAAATTCTGGCTGTCATGACCGATTTATCGATGGGTAGGAACATTTTTGAAAGGGTGTTTTAAACGAACAGATACTTGCATCGCGAAACTGCTCTGGAGCATTTATCCGTCAGAAATGTGAAAGCTACAATCAGCGAACAATGAGACCTACTGCATCTCATGTGATGATTGCCAGAGGACAACGAAACAAGTGCAATTTAGGGTTCGATTGTGTCGGAGAAGAACTGAACTTAATTCTAGAGTTTCCTCGCTACCACGCCCCTCTTATCACCATGGCAACACCCAGCCTCCACTGCGCGCTCAATGCCGACTCAGTAAACATGTTCACTTCTCTGTAATTATGCCGAAATGGAAGCGATTTCGAATCTCCAGATTCGCTCCTGTTGTGATGCTGCCGCAGTAATAGCAGATGTAAACCAGAGGAAGTGAGATCACTCGAGGCGCATGGAAGTGTTAATAATAATAATAATAATAATAATAATAACAACAAGGCTCTCGCCCTATCTTTTATGGTTTTCATAGCAACTCGAATGCCAACAGGTTCAAGTAAGTAAAAACAAAATTTGAAACCATTTTGAAGATAAAAAACGAATCTAAGTGATCCCTCTTATTGCCTAAAATATGGAAATTTATTTCATCTAGAGCACGGGTTCTCACCCTTTCTCGCTGGCGTACCACTAATTCTAATTTAACACATGAAATGTACCACTAACTTAGTTCGCGTACCACCAGTGGTTCGCGTACCATAGGTTGAGAAACGCTGATCTAAAGCATACACGACTATAATGGATTTGAGTACAGAACCCATTGTAACGTTCGCTGGATGCGTTCAACCTTACTAACGTCAGTAGAAATTAAAATATTCCGTGCAACGGAGATATATTCACGTTTAGATCTAACTTAAACATCCGAAAATTGTCAATGGATGGAAAGAAGACCCGTCAGCTTTGAAGTTTGCGAAAATATCTAGTCCATGTGTTGGTGGAAGTAAATTTTTGAATCAAGAATGGCTTTCAGATATTTAAAGATCCATATGATTAATACAAGATCCACAAAAATTATTCTCCAGAACAAACATGTTTATCTTCCCACTGAAAGAAACAACTTTGGTTTTACTGGTATTAAGCCTCATGTTGTTTGCTGTACTCCGATACTTAGAGTCGGCGTCCATTTCAAGTACAGAACAAAACTAAAAGGAGATTATAATAAAAAACTTTTATTTTACATAAATTGGACAAACTTTACAGACATATCAATAGTGACTAATGCTATTCAAGTGGGCCTACTGTTATGTTGCAATATGTGAATATCCAAAATCATATATTTTTTTACTGATGGTAAAGATTTCATCAATTTTAATTCGTTTGATTGGTTGGCCAGATTGCAAGAATTATACTCACGGTTGCCAACTTCCCTCCATTTCTTCAGCAGTGACTGTTCTGTGTCGGATTTGAGGTTTTCACGACAGCGAGTCTGAAGATTTCTGTCTTCGTGTAGTCTGGTAGATGTTTACCTGAGTTTCAGAAGTACTTGCTGCCTCCATCATCAGGGCTGTTTCAACATCAACTCCTACTTTTGTTCATCGTAACGAAGTATGTCTGGCGTTTGGACTGTAACTCCGTTCCAATAATTTAAATTGTTTTCTAATCTTTCATTTGGTTGATGTTTGTAGAATGGGACAACAGAAATGAGAATTATCATGTCTCTGGCCAGCTGTCGACGCTCTGTAACAGAAAAATCTTACGTTTCAACACCAACAGTGGAACCCAGTAATGTGAAGAAGACAACTCAGAACTTGCAGCGTAGTGAAGCTAGGGGAGCTTTCCGTGACCTTGAAGCATGCACTTTGGTGGCGGCCTCTAGTCTGTGATGTTTACGCCAAGTTTCATAAACATCAGTTAATTGGTCCAAAATTTATTGCTGGGAACAAGGGATTTACATGACGAGCCATAAGCTGGCCGCCCTTTTGCTAATACTGAAATATGTCTTGCTTGTTTAGTGTCGAAAGTTTTGGTCATGGCCTATGTTATGAATTTGTGAATGACGTCTTGTGTCTTGAAAGAGCTGGATGAATGGACGAATCGAGAGTGTGATAGGTTTGATAAATCACCCGCGCTCCCCTCTCTGGCGCTGGTGTTTACCTGTTTAAGAGCCGTTTGCTTTCGAACCAACTCTACGTAAAATACTGGCCATCAGGAAATTCATCCCAATTTCACGGGTGCCATGTCGCCTGGGTAAAAGTGAAATGTAGGCTTGTTCTCATTCTTTGTGGCGGGAGCTGGAATATATTTTATACCGTCGGAGAAAGATGCTTTTCTTTGCTTTTGATTTGTGGAAGTGGTTTGGGACACTTCACACGGCCATACCTGGCGGCGTGTTTTGTATGTACACACGGCTCTTGTATATTTCATTCGACGACGCAGAGTTAAACGGATCGCCTGTGACATTCATCAGCTACAGGGGTCATTGCGTAATCGCTAATGTTCACAATTGGTGTGTGGATGTCTTCTGGTAGGAGAAAAGGTACAGGAATGTGAGCACAAGATTAGAGAAGGAATATAAAGTATAGAGAAAACGGGGGAAATAGGCGGAGACAGAGGAATTAGTGATGAAAATGAATAGAAAAGAAAACATGAAAAATAAAATTTAAATTATTACTTATTAATGAGATATACTAGTCACAAACACCTATTAACCTATTAATGAGATATACTAGTCACAAACACTGGAATTGGTTTGGGCGCTAACGGGCATACAGACGTATCTTCTAAACCAAAACCGAATCTTACCTTAGGCCAATATAATATTTATAAAAATGTCTCTTCCTAGATTACACAGACGTTCGAAAAACATGGTTAGTGTCATATCTGCTTGCTAGTTTAGGTTCCATACGTTCAGCGTACGGGAACATCAATTTCCCTTTGCAGTCAGCTTCGCTAATATCCTGTGAAATCTGTGAAGAACAGTTCTACGTTACGTAAAGTACCACCTGCTTTAACATTTAATAAACATGCATTTTTCCTACAATATTATATCTGTGGGTTTCATATGATTTTCTAAATATATTCTGATTATTTCCCTTAACACCGTTAACCAGTTAGCATATCTGTTTGTAGGAGAGACGCGTTTAGATTTATATGAAGTAGGAACTGCATTTTTAAATATTACGTGTGGTGCAGTTAAAATTCACAAACGTTAAGGATACAACGTAATTTATTCCACTCGAAAGCCTGTTTCTTCAGAAAGATTTCTAGAATTCCCTCAACAAAGTTAACATCGTTCTTATTTTATTTTTTTGTTACCAAGGGCAGCAATTTATTGTTTACATTGATAAATATTATCTTAAGAAATAAGATGAAAATAGTTAAAAATAAGGCCTGTCTCAGCACTGAAAATATTTCTTAATCACGCAAAAAATAAATTCAACCTTTTTATATTAGACGGAAATTAACACAGCCGTCAAGTCGCATATTTCACCCAAAGAGAAGTAAGTTGGTTGCTTTACCGAAAGGATTTCATTATATTTCAGACCAATCCATTTGTCGGTTACATTACACTAATGTGAGGTTTCACGATATTGTTCAAGCCATAATAAATCGTTATCCTCCGAAATAACTATTCGTATTTAGATAAATCTTTTCTATGAGGAAAGCTTTAGCGTCTTCAGTGGAATTTGGTTCCATAAATTTGCCAAAAACTGCAATTTTCCATTACTCCAAGCACGTATATATGGTCACTTGTGTAAGAAAATAGAATAACTCAGAGTTCAATTACAAATCTACCGAGCAAAATAGGTTACAATCATTTCATATATACACTAAATCATCTTATAAATTTGTTTGCAACGTAGGTAAGGATTAAATAAATTGAGATATGAATGAGATTAAAAAGGAGGCGAGAAAACAGAAGAGCCTGTTACTATAAACCCACTACATGATAAATAAGACTAGTTTTATAGACTCCGTATTGCAATAATAAACATATAATGATAATAATAAAAATAACCATTATAATGCAGTAACAACAATTTCCTGTTTATTTATTACAATTGGAATGTCGAAAACCACTAACATAATTCCCGAAGAAGTTCAAACCATCTCTCACTCTCGCAAAACATTCTTTTGTGTTCCCGGTTGCAGCGCAGTGTAAAGTGTCGGTTGAGTCGCCCTGATGACGGAGGCAAGAAGAACCTTTGAAACGTCGGTATACTTCTACCACATTTCAGAAGACAGTCATTGTCTTACCTTGAAAGTTGATGCGACGTGTAATTAATCTGGTAGACGTTTACCGCCGTTTCAGAAGTGCCCGCAGCCTTTTCTGAAACGTCTACCACACTATGCGGTCTGCTTCAGACTCCTTACTAACCCTCTCCCTCGGGCCCGGTAGCTACGGTTTCAAAGGTACTCCATAAATCAACTCCGAAATGTAATGTTTACGGCCTCTGCTGTCTGCAACGCAGCATTTCTCCAAATGAAAGGCCCAACCCGATGACTGGTTTACTGTCTCCCGTAACTCGTGTCTGGACGGCTGCCAGGGGGCCCAGTATTGGGATCTTGCTGCGTTCACTTTCTGTGTTCAGGCCGATGAAAAATCAACTAAGCACAGTGCGTTATTTACACTGTTTAGAAACTTTACATGCTGTAGACCAGTGGTATTCAACCTGGGGTACGCGTAACCCCGGGGGTACGCGAAGACATCTTAGGGGGTACGTGAAATTTAAAAAAATTATATATTATTTTATGATAAACACTGAATAATCAGTAATGTAATTTATTTAATTTATTTTAGATGTAGATTATATACTACGTATAACTTGAATTATACACCAACAACTCTGGGGGTTACAAAGTTGAAGAGAAATTATATCTGGGGGTACGCGAACAAAAAAAGATTGAATACCACTGCTGTAGACTATAGTATTTGTAGCTGTAGTGGCTGATGTTGGTGATTTATACGTTAAAAGGCGAAAATTCCTAAGACTTTTCGCGAGAAAAAACCTTCTTTAGCAAATGTAGCTCTGGCTTTTACACGTAGAGGCCCACACCTTGGGTTCCCATTCTATGAGCACATGAACCTTTGCTGTTTTTTTTGTGAGCTGGTCTGAACATTTGGGTTTCATACCGAAGTGTCAGCGGAAATTCCCTTTAGCTTCGTGTAAGTGCAGATCCGAACTATGATACTAGGTGTGGTCGCTCGTATGGGCCTGACAGGCTACTGACCACTGGAAGAGAGGCGTAAGATATTGGAACGCCTGTAGACATACAAAGGACTGGTTGTGAGTGCCACATCACAAATAACAGAAGCCTATAGCCCCCACTTAGCGGTGCCATCATAAACATTTCATCTAGTACAAATGCCTGACCGGGAGGCGAATTACGATATTCTCTTGTTTTGTTATCCAGTGGACCGACAGAAATCTTCTCCTTTGGCATCCCTTCAGGCTGTTCACGTGACTTGTTTTATGAAAATTGGCTGCTGGTTCAAGCAGACGACAAATTAGGAAAATCGAGCAAGGTAGCTCACGGGGTGACGCATCACGCATTGCCGTTTCAAATATCGACCGGAATAATTTATCGTGGATTTCCTCAGGCCTTTATAAACATGTTGGAGTATCAGAAGGCAGCGTCATGTCATCCCACAGTTTTTTTAAAAAACTTTAGTAGTTGAAACAGCGTTGTTGAACAACCTACGATCCATTCATTAAAATTATGTTTTTTCTATTTCGGGTTCTTTCCTGACTTCGTTGAAGTTGAAGACGGGATGGGCAGGACATATAGCACGCATGTGAGAGTTAAAACGTGAATACGAGACTATTTCATATATGAAAGGCTTTTTCGGAGACCTAAGCATAGATGGGAAAGGAATGTTCTTAAAAAAAATTATTGTTAGCATGTGGGCTTGGTTAATCTGGCTTAGGATAGGGTCAAATGGCGATGTCCTTGTTGTTCTGTAAAAGGAGGTCAACCTTTGACCAGATGTGTGACTGTTAGCTCCTCAAGAAAGATGTACTGTGAGGTAAAACCAATGTCAGGCCGCGAAGCCCTCAAATCTCACTTTCTCTATTTACTTAACTTTTTTAAGTTTTTGAACGCACTGTTCTTTTGTATCAGCTCAAAGACCCGACATTTTAAGTTGTGTTTGCGCTCAGAGTAAACCTCGTTTTTCATTTTCTGGTTCTGAATAAAGTCCATCGTGCCACTTATTATACACTTTTGTGCAGAGTACAAGAACTGAAGTCTCTATTCAGACATTTGTACATACCAATGAGTTAACACACAAACAAACAAAATATTAATACAAAAAGAACGTTCCTTTTTCCTCTCTTTCTTTCTTTCTTTCTTTCTTGCAAGTGATAATGTGTGGGACTTGTCACGAGTCAGAGACGTACTGGTTCGTGGGAGCGGGGCGCTTAGGCCCGCCGCTCCTTTAAGACTCACTCGAGTGTTGCCCCGAGCCTTTGTCTACTCTCGCTATTTAAATCTGCACTTGTCGCGTCCCGACGGACAATGGTCCATTACTTCCAGCACATCAAGGATCACCCCGATAGCTTTGATGGATTAAAGACTCATTGATGTGAATGCAGGAGCCAGTCAGTCGTCACTGAATCCCGATGTGAAATTCAACAAGAAATTGAACTCTGACAGTGTGACCGTTTGCTGCTGAATTAAATTAAACTGTTAACATTTACCCTCTGACATAAATAAGACCAAGATTATGTAATTTCAATCCATATTTAGATTACTTAAGGATTATGAATTAATGCAAAATGTTACTAAGTCGATAGGTTCTATAAAAATTACTTTACGTTATAAATTATCAGCTATAGCCTGGATAATATGTAAAGTGATAAGTGATAAATTTCTGTTTTTAATTTTCAAAAAATATTCCTGAAGCCTAGAGTTTTTTCTTAAGATGTCGAGATATCCCTAAATTACCCTAAATGTTTTTCATCAAGCGGTACATTTTCGATCTAACTTTTTCTACATATAAAACTTCTTTTCCGGATTCTACTAACAAATGTCGTGATTCAAAATCCAGTCACCTTTCTTGACTGATTTTTCTTTAATTATTGATTAATTCAGTAACAAAGTCAACAGCACATTCGTTGCCTTGGAGACAAAAAAATCTGTTTTTAATGGGAGATCTCTTTCCCAGGATTAGGTTTTGGTTCCACGGAGGTTTTCTACATTGTCTCTGTTTCATTATATGTTTTTTTTGGAATTGTCGCTATAAATGTTTACTTGTCATCAGTGTTAACGTAGACATTTTGGCAAGTCACTGATTTGAGACTATCAATGTTTACTTGTCATCAGGGTTAACGCGGACATTTTGGCAAGTCACTGATTTGAGAAAACGAGCATCTCATTGTCGGAATTTTTTCATCCAAAGTCAAATGCATTCAGTTCATTGTGTGGGTTTCTTCCTGACCTGGAGTAGACATGATCTCTCAAAGGATTCCTTTCTGTATGCTTTTTGAAGCGACAGGGTCCTCGCTGGCTGAGTTCATTATCACAGTCTTTATCGGTGCAATGGAACGACTTGTTTTCAATTTCATTATCGGTCCGCTGAGTTTCGTAGAGTTCAACCAGTCCTCTGGGCGATCTCTTCGTCGGGGTTGATGTCTGGAAAGAACATAATCTCCGAACACATAAAACCTTTAATATCTGATCCTACAGTCGCTCCATTTTTATGTATCTGTGACGAATTAAGAACATCAAAATGCTACACGTTACGTCATGTTATATTTTGTCAGGCTGTTAGGTTATGTTAGTTAAGTTAGGTTCGTAGCACAGCTGTGATATTGTGTCCTGAGGAATTTCCTATGTCGGATTCAAAGGCTGCAACATATATGTTCTGTGAGGAGATAGTTCTGTCAGCTGTATGCCGAGGTCTTTGTAAAATCGAGTAGTTTCATAATATGTGTGGCTTCATGGTTGCATAGAATCATAACAGCAGAACTTTGCCATCGTATTCACATTTCAGAAAGTGTATTAAACAATCGAGAAACAAAATCTATGTTGATCCACTTGGAATTCGCTTATTAAAAATTTCTTCCCAGAGAGAGGTAATTAAAAATGAAAGTAATACGAATATTGGCTTTAGAAAAGTAAAAATATTTATTATGTTAATTGATTTAAAGTGTTATTGGACTAATCATTTCGTAATTACTGTGTTATTCTGTAACAGTTAAAACAATTTGTTAAAAACAATTTACCTAAGATATTTATTTGGTAATATACTGTTATTACAATGAATTTAAAGCAAGTCTAATTAAAGAAATGAAATTTCATATCTCTGGTGGAAATTGTACCGATTTTGCCATCGAAACTGCGCCTAAAATTTTGAATGCTGTTTCCAAAACCTTTTTAAAGAAAAATGAGCATGTCTCTAATCAGAGAGTACGTGACTTCCACCGATCACTTTTGACTCCAGCTGGGCATTAAAATTTATTTCATATGAATGAACTGTTATTATGTTTAGGAAAGTCTTCAGTACAGTACAGAAGAAATAATAAAGAGCGAACTGTAACACAGATACAAAGTCGAAACGTCGCTGAATCTTTATGGCCCATTTTCGCAGTCCTGAAAAAATTCTTAATAATTATAATTATAATTTTCTTTATGATCTTCGAACTTGTAGTACCTATTTAAAATTATACCATTTTTTTTCATAATTAATATTATGGGACTATATCTTGTGTAATTGTGATAATCCAGCAGAATAACTGATCATAATGTAGGCCTGTAACACCGTGGCCTCTGAACTCAATGACTCAGTCGCCAAAACCTAATTTAAAAAGCAACTACTCAGTTACATCGACCTGAAGATGATTTTGCACAGGAGAGGCTTTTACCCTTTAAGCCTAGATACTGGCGTTGGTAACTACACGTATGAATTTCGTATGATTCTCGCTGTAAACAGCGATTATTTCCTTAAACAGCATTAACCAGTTGATCTTTGTAATGGTGAAGAGTTGTGTTTTCTTCGCGGTACGGGCTGAGTTCTTAAATGTTATTTAGACGAGTTTCGGCTGCAGAAGTTGTGAGTCGTTTCCCAGGAGGTCGTTGCGTAGTCTGCCTACTTTAGTTCTGTAGAGCACGCGACTGGCCGGCTCCTCGGGACAAAGGGGCCCATATACAGCGCGTTAGTTCGCCACAGTGGACCCGAACGTACGCAACATCGCGTTATAATTAGGAGCTAACGTCTCTGCATGCGAAACTCTGTCTAAATGTGTACATTGCATTGACACGCTCCAGCCTGGAAGCATAACCCACCCTCATGCATTTCGTATCAGAGCAGAAAACAGTTACCGCATTATTTACGCACTTAATTTCTCACACCCCTTCCCCTCCTCATTCAAAATGGTTCTCGTGTTCAAGTAAGAAAGAATCGATCAGTAAGAATGTAGCGATGATAATGTCTTATCATCACGACCAGACCGGATCTGGGGTCCGCTGAGTCTCCTATCCAGTGCGTTATTCATTTGAGAATAAAAAAAGGATTGGTTTTGCGGGCATGTAGCGAGCATGGGACAGACGAGAAATTGACCAACATACAAAATCTTAGCTGGAAAACCAAAAAGGAACGGTAAATTTTTGAGATTCAGGCATAAATAAGACGATAATGTTATAATGAAATTTTAATGTGTTTCAAGATGGTCTCTAGTATCCGGCTGTTGCAAAAGCGGAAATGAAATTTCGGGTTTCAAAAAAAAAAAAAAAAAAAAAAAAAAAAAAAAAAAAAAAAAAAAAAAAAAAAAAAAAAAAAAAAAAAAAAAAAAAAAAAAAAAAAAAAAAAAAAAAAAAAAAAAAAAAAAAAAAAAAAAAAAAAAAAAAAAAAAAAAAAAAAAAAAAAAAAAAAAAAAAAGCAAGCGAATTTCTTGATCAGACGAGCGACTGTTAGCGTCTGAAGAAGAATTCTGCTTTATGTAGGCCTACTGCCTGCTAATTATAATTTAAATATTAATTTCTTAAATTGTTCAAATTTGAGAACAACTTAAAATAGCTCAGGGCTGTTTCTTTCTGAGGTCATACCGACGAAAGCCGTGTTTATGGGATTAGCTTGGACACCCTGACAGAGGCAGTTCGAGTCTTCCTCAGACTTCCAGTCACAACAAACCTTGGATTGAAGGCGAAATTACCTTCAAATAGGCCACGTCGCTTCCCGTCCATTGCAATTATTCAAGCCACATCTCATTCAAAATAGTCTTATGAGATTTTAGAGCGAAGTTAAATAGCTTCGTCGCCCTGATGATGGAGGCAGCTAGTACCCCGAAAACATTTGAGAAGTACTAACAGCCGACACGACCTCAGCAACCCAGAAACGGACGTCTTCATATTCATCAGATTTTATTAATATTTCCAAGATAATTTTTAATGTGTTGTTATATTTTCGGTATCGAGAGGTTTCCCCACCAAACTTCTGTACGCATCGTGTTTCCTTATTCGGGCCGCGTGCCCTGTTCACTATTGCTTTGATTTCATTACCTTAACGATGCAACGCGATTTGTACAAATTGCAAAGTTTCGAAACAACACGGACTGATAGATATTCACAGCGTCGTGGCAATCAACCGTGGAGCGAAAGAGTACAACGCCATAAAACTCATCTGCTGATATAATTAAATGACAGCTACACTGTCATTACAGGCCTCTCTGCCTGCCCTCATTTCGTATTGGCCTAAATGCGTGCAGATTTGCTCCGGCATCGGTCGAGGCGGGGCCGATGCGCCACATTTCGTTGGCTCCGCCTACCACTTGGTGTAGCCAATCAGGGCGAGGCGGAGTCCAGGACGGGAGACCGGGAGGAGTTCGGGCGACTCCGTGTCACTATCGACAAACATCGATCAGTGTGTAGTGTGCGCGGAGTGTCGCATTGTGGTCAGTGAGCCAAGTGTTTCCCTTCTGCATTAAGCTGGATAAGACAGGAAGACCCCACGTCCACGGCCCTCAGCATGAAGGTATGTTAACCCACCAGCATCTCCTCAACCATTCGCTGCAGTGGTCTGGAACCAGCGTGTTGGATGAAGATTTCTGTCTTCTGGGTTGTTGTCTCCGTCGAGGCAGTATGACCTCTGAAACGTCGGTTAAACTTCTACCAGACTACACGGCGCAACAACCCAGAAGACAGGACTTCAGACTCACCGCTGTGAAAACCTCAGATCTTACATCGTGATGGATCTTCAGGAGTGCAGTGATTTTAAAGGTAACGCGTTCCAAGTTCTGAACAGATTCAAAGAACGACGTTCCAAGGACAAATTTCTTAAAAGCCTGAATAAGCCGAGAGATTCGCTGGCACGTGAAGTCTAAACACTGACATTGAAATACATAAATAGTGAGTCTAGGCTGAAACTTAGTACCGGACTAGGCTATAATAGAAATTGGATGTATCATTTCTTAAATGTGAAAACCAAATGTGTTTTTTTGGGGGTACAAATTTTTTGACAAGGGAGGGGTAAGAGGGAGGAATGTTAATAAATGTAACAAAGTTTGTGTCAGCGGGTTGCAGTCTCCTTTTGAAAGGAGCCTTCTGGTGCACCTGATTAATTAATTTTTTTAAAGAAGATCCCTTGAAAGAAGTTCTTTATAAGTAGGCTAATTAAGGTTGAGTAAGATAGCGCATTTGTGTTGTGTAGGCAGAAACGTGGACATTAGACAACATACTTAATTTTATTAAAAAAAATGTAATGATTATCAGGCCTATTTTAATTAGAAAAAAATAAAATAATTTGTTCAAAATTGCGCAGTCTTCTCTAATGTGTGGGCCAAAATGAGAAAATAAAGGAGTGAGAATGTTTATTCTTGCAATGTTTGGTCATAATTAGTACTTTCACCTACAAGTAAACATTGTGACCTCAGAATTCATCTTCGTTTGTAGGATGAGCAGACAGGTCCATGTGGATCAACCACATCTTCTGCTTAACTTAGGCCTGTAAGTCCTTTCTCACGCATTCACAATTTTTATAATCTAACATCATAGCAGACGTCAGTTTGAACAGTCGGGTTTCTTCCGGGTTACGGCGTCCAGTTCCTTGGTCTGTAGAAGCGAACGTTTCGGATAAAGTTCATTTCGTCCTCATTGGCCCATTAATTCAGACTTTCATTCCTGCGATTCTCAGCATGGCTAATTCATCCCTGAACATGGGGACAGTACGTTTCTCCGAAACGTTGACATCCACCGACCAAGCAACACGGCGTTAAAACACGGAATATTATTACAGTTATCGTCACATCGCCTCTGTTGTTTCTTGAGTATGAAACTTGGTCTCTCGCCCGAGAGGAAGAAAAACGTATGTTGCAGGCTATTTCAGAGGAATGTTGGAATATTGAGAGAAGGAGGAAAATAGGTAATGAGGAACTCAATAAAGTTCTTCACCAAAAATTAAAAATATAACATCCAGGATGTTGTGCCAACGTATAAAAGTGGTTTCCTTATTAAACAAGAAAGTTCCATGTATTTTGTACTTTGTCACGTCCGATTTAAATTTTAAGACAGCAGAATTTGGTAATTATTCTCTTATAAAGCTGCAAATAAGTTCCATTTGATTGTGTCAGATGGGTCTAAGCAATTGTAGGGATTACATAATCTCGAACAAACTTCATAAGGCCTTTTTTTAAAAAATAGCCTTTGGTGGTAATTAACCTTTACAGACTTTGAGCTCAAAATAGATAGTGACTGATAAAGATTCTACGTTTCCTTGGTCCTGTGAGCTAGGCGGTTTCAATGTTGTTTAGCGCGACAATCCTTTAAGAAGTTGAAAATATTTGTCAGAAAGAACAGGTAGGCCCCTGTAGGTTTAAAAGGATAGGCCACTAATCTCTAAAATAGGCCTGTCACTGATAATAGGCCTAGGAAAGACAAGGGAATTTTCTAAGAAGGTCGATAGAAATTAATTTGATGTCATAATCTGAGGGTATTGCATTTATGAATGAAATTAGGCCTAGCCTATGTAATAACATCTTCGGGCTAGATTCTGTATGCTGATGTATTTAAAACAATACAATTTGTTGACTGAATATGAAGTAGGCTCAGCAAAAGTTTCACGATTACGAGATTTGTATCAGCAACAAATGAAATTCAGTCTCAGCGAGTAGTTAACTTATGTAAAATTGTAAAGAACTCGCGAGATTTCAGGTTCTCGCCGCGGTCGATATGAAGATGAGAGCCTTGTGGGATAATGCACCGTTTCAGAGACATTTTCTGTTTGTGTCTTCGGGGTGGTGTGTTCTGGTGATGGAGGTGGTAAGCACCTCTGAAATGTAAAATTCTACGAGACTATACGGCTGAATATCCCAGAAGGCTGTTATCCTTAGCAGAGAACACATTTAAGAAATACCATTCTCCACTGTTTCTAACGTCATAGAGTTATAGACCTGTCTAATGTTAGTAAATTTCTGTCTTAAGTGTTTCATAGCTCGTACGGGCTGTAATTTTATTTAGAATTAATAAGACTAATAGCCAAATGTAGCTAAATAACCGTAATAATAGTAACAGTAATGAAAATAATTCTGGTGATATTTAAGAATTACCAGGGTAAAATTATAGACATTCCGGCCAAACTTTAAAATTTTAGACTGAGAAAAGTATAACTTTCTTTCACTGCAATTTTGAAACATAGTATCCAAAGACAGACACCGTTTAGTAAATTTTTTCATCAAAATGTAACATATGTACTATGTTCCCTTCTCAGTGGCTGAAATTTAGGACCTCAGCAAATATAAAACTTAAACAGAAGTACGTTCTCATGATGCCTGTTTATTCAGGTAAGGGACCTTACACGCAGTCCCAAGTGCTTTTAAATTCAATCACAAAACAACGGATGTTTTGCAAAGCAAATGCTGAAATAAGCTTTGTTTTATAGTATAGCTACTGAAGTTGTTATACAAATTCTTCGTCCGGGCCTTTTATAAAGCAAACTGAACTGGAAATGTGAATTAGCTTATTTCATATAGACCCATCAGACGCTTTTAAAGCTGGTAACTGCGTGTACATTGATCTTTGATGTACAAGTTTAACCTTATAAATTTGAGTGAGCGTTTTGTCCAATGTGTGTATTTGTGAGTTTCGTGTGATTCTCAGGGCAACAACAATTATTTTTCTTTAACAGAAATGAGTGATTGATCTTTATTAAGATTATGATTCGTGTTTTCTTTGCGATGCGAACAGAATGCTTCAGCTTCTGAGTTTATAGGCCTAAATTTCATAAAACATCGCTTTAAACTTCTAAATACACACGAAGGACAATTAGATGAAGAAACGAACACTTAGTTGTTCCCACGTAAATTAGCAAGTTCTGGTTCTGTAAACCAAAGTATGTGACATCACACACCTTCCCTTTTGTTTGCCGTCGTGGCGCCTCGTGGTGACAAGGCGTGTACATAATACTTTCATTACTTAGATAGGAACGCATTGCAGACGAAATACGTAAAGCCGAATCAACTTCCGAAACGTCGTAGTTTTAATAGTACCTTGACGATTGACAAGGGTAAAATAGACAACGCAGGGCATTTATTAATTTTCCTTCAGATAGACAGCGGAAGGATTTATCTCTTCGTCATTACGTTCATATCCGGCCCTGGGACCCGGTCTGTCTCCTGTCCAATGGATGCCGGGTGTGAACCGGTTGTGCTGTCTGCATGCAGTCTCCCGTCTGTCTCCGTTATAAACTATGACATCTCGGAGAAATATTTAGGTAAAGGGTATTCCATCATACTATCATCTCGAGACTAATGCATTACTCGAATTACGCCAAAAATAAGCCAAAGAGGTTTCATGTAAACGTCCTCGCCTGCCCGTGTGTTGGACAAACTGTCGCGTACAGATAAAGTATGAAACTTCTCAGAACTGCATTCGGATATTTACAGGACTGTTTCTTGGTGCTCTCATGGCATAATTTCTAAAGCAACGAAGGATGTGATTGGTGGGAATACCAGAAGGAAAGAGGTCACTCGGAAGACACAGGTGTAGGTGGGAGGTTACTATTTCAATTCATCCCAGAGAAAAAGTTGGATTCATCTGGCTCAGTATAGGGACCGGTGGCGGGCTCTTATGAATACGGTAATGAACACTCAGGCTCCATAAAAGTCAGTGAATTTCATGATCAGATGAGCTTCTCAAGGACTTTCCTGCATTCACCTTCAAATATGGCCGACACAATAGCCTAACCCCTAAGCCCACAACCAACATTTGGTGGTTGTATCACAGGCGAGATCCTCTGCAGACACAATAGCCCCAGGACGTAAACTGAGTAAGCTTGGGAAATCCCGGAAAGAAGACAGAAGATCATAATTCCCACGCCGAGTGTCAGAAGGCCTGTGGATCGCTGGGTGAAGCTGAGAGCGGGAAAAAAGCACTGCATAATGCTCAAAATAAAGTAATGTAATTCAAAAAAAGACCAAATGTCGCAAATACGATGTTGGATATTTATTGGGAAGATTCACGTGCCCAGATTCAGAACACGAACAACAGCCGCATTGCGTCTTCTGTTACAAACCATTGTGAAATGAGACCATGAAACAATCTATTAATAAATTACGAAGACATTTGGAAAGTATGCATAAGAACATGCTACCAAATCTGACCTCAGAATTCAACTCTTAGAAATAAAGCGAAATATTGAAAAGCTAGTCGCTGAGATGCAGCATCAGCCTTCCTATTAAAAATAAATTCCGATTTTTTATATTTTTCAATTTGTGAATTAAATAAAATATTTCGTAATTTGTGTAGATATTTATGTGTTTTTGTATATTGTTTTGAGGTTCAAATCGCAGAAATTGCTTAGGCTTCCAGTACTGATTTCAGTGGGGGTCTGCAGAAGTCAAAAGGTTAAGAACCGCTTGTTCTTTCTTCTCGCGCGGAGCCCACGGAGAAAATGCAAAGTTTCTCTTCATTACTTTGGAGAAATGGAGAGCTAGTTGCCACTTGGTTACAAGTAAGATAACCTTAACACGTTTAATATCGGTAGCTCTAAAGTGCATTAGTTTGCTACCACGTATGTTCTACCGTTGTTAACAATGTCAGCGAACGTGTTTTGGTTTGAAAAGAAACATCACCAGTTTTGGAATATTCTATTTTATAGGATTTGAGGTTTTCAGGTTTTCATTGTGGTCCATGATGATGGAAGTAGCAAGCATCTCTGAAACGTCGGCAAGCTTCTACCAGACTACACGGCGCAACAACCCAGAAGAAAGCGATTGAGAGGTAAGAGGAGGCTGAGAACTGCTATGATGAGATGAGAGAACGATGAGAGGACAGAGGAGAAGAAGGGCGAAGAAGGAGGATCAGAAAGGAGAATGCGAGGGATTATTAAAGGAAGCGGGCGATGAAAGGAAAGGCGAGGGAAAGAATAAGAATGGTAGTGATTGCATTATTCAGTCCATGTAAGAGGAAGGCAACGTGACGTACTGTCTGTGCGCATGTTTGTACTAGGGTGAGGAGAACTCCGGACTCCGGTGGAAGTAAACCAAGACCGCCCGTATACAAACTGCCAGGTCATAACACGGCGAACATCGATCATTTGCACAATGTAAAGATTACGACAGGAAATAGTGAATTTCAGTTCGAAACAAGACTTGCCGTGTCATCCGATTTGAAAGGACAAGATCTGTGTGTCAGTGTGATGGACCATCAACATGAAAAAAACTTTCAATAAGGAGCTAAACTCTTTTTATAAACGGAATGTCTTGATTCTACTCTGTAAGAGTGCGGTATATCCGTCAGGTATAAGAATTGTGATGGGCCACCTTGCTTGTTTAATGATACAGAGAAACTGATATTTGCTCAGCTGTTCAAGAAATACCCCGTCTTTTACGGAACACAAAGGTTTGTTATCGAGATAACAATAGCCAGCAACTGGTTCTTATCTTGAGCGAGCTGAAGTAATGTTTTATATGAAATTCACATTTTCTCATTACGTGCTGCACCCCCCCCCCTCCCCAATATATGATATTCCTTGATTTGGTCTCAAATTAAGAGATCGTATAGGACCTTCCTGATGGTTCATATAAGTTGATCTGCACGAGTTCTTATCAGCATCTATGCTGGAGCGATTATTCGTGCAGAGATATTTTATAAACTGTAAGTAGTCTCAAATATCATATTTGGAACGATCTCTAAATTATTGCGTCTCAATCAGTGCACCACGGAAATTTGAATTTAAATATAGGCAAAGCATTTGTACGTTTGCATGTAACAGTGGTTCAGAAAGAATTCAAATAGCAGTGGAAACACGTTATATCACGTTTCTTGTAATGCGATCGGTCTTTGCTGTAGTTCTTTGTGAAATTATCCCAACCCTCATGTTTTGTATTTATTATTTATACGTAAATTCGTCAAAAGTCAATCTTTATTCTGTGGTGTTGCATCCCAACATTAATGGACACTTATAAAATAGTGGAATTATGTTGAAAAGTGGCAGTGATGATAATGTCAATGTTATTCAGTTTTAATTCACAACTTTTGTCTATTATTCTCATTATTTAGTATTCAGTTCCTAAAAAAATAGCCTTTGTATGTCTCTGAAAAAAAATATAATGAACTTAGTTTATGCGTTTACATTATCAGAGTTACTTTGCATTAAAACGTGATTACGTTGGCCTTTTAGAAACCAAATTCAATGGAGTCCCGATTATCCGACAAAAACGGGACCGAAGGTTGATCGGATAATACGAAAAAATAATGAAAACGACGAGGACAGATTTCAACTGAATTTACAATATTATTAAATGACGAAGAAAATACGATGCATCATTAAATGAAAAAATCTCACGAACAAAAATAGTATTTAACATAATGTAAATTTGTAAATGAAAAAGTTATTTTTTTAAAAATAAATTAGTAATTGGTATTCGCACGGCACTTCGGGTAAAGAAATGTAGGATAATCCGGACTGTACTTTAGATGTAAGTTTGACAGAATAATAGCAAGAAAGAGGTAACTAGCATCTAGCGCTGATAAATGTCATTAAAATCATCTGAACTGAATGCCATTTTAATTGATTTTAATTCACATTTCCAGTTTGTAACCACATAAGGTCCGAAAACGGCCTGTTGTAAGTACGATAACAAAACGTCGGTTCCCTTAAAAGTTGGGCCATTTCTTTACCAGCTGAGAAACTACTGGTCCCTCAAGGACTGCGCGCTATGAAATCGCTATGCTAACTTGTTAAGAATTTTTACACCATCAGCGCAGACACGACAACCTACATACCACGCTGTCTGTTCCAGCCAGTACAATGGCTCGTAGCCGCGTCTTGATCAACTACGAAATTAATTAGTCTGGAACCTCGCTTATACGATCACCAAGTGAGTTACCGACGGGTGGGAATAACATGTGAGGATCTTTAATACCGACGCAGATCTGTAATGCAATTTGAGACAGGATGGTTCCTTTGAAAGGTTAGTTAGTGACTCTCCGTCTGTACCCTGTAAATAACAGAATAATATGAATAAATCCACGAGGAAAGTTGGAGCTAGAATCTTCTTTAATTTTATAAAGTTATTCGTAACAGGGAAATTGAGAAAATTACATAATGACTAGCTTCATAATTTCAACTTGTTCCTTACCAGATGCTTTTATGTTGTTAAAATTAAGTTGGATTAGTTTATCGTGACATGTAGCACGCATGGATGGGGCAAGATGTGTGCACCGGGTAGTGGTCGGGAAGCCTGAGGGGAAGAGACCGCTGGGGAGACCTAGACGTAGATGGGAGGATAATCTCAGGCGGGATCTATGGGAGATAGGAGTTGAAGGAGACTGGATTTTGTTGGCCCAGGACAGGGCTTTGGTTAATTCGGTGATGAACCTTCGGGCTCCATAAGCCATTGCTCTTGAAATATTTGCCCTCACTGATTCTCATACAACTGAACATTTCGCCCTGCGTAACAACAGTTCACATCAGTTATAGACCAATCAGAAACAGACGACACGGGCAGAATGCGATGTTGTGATTGCATTGGCGTTGGAGTTAGTCGTTGTTTACTTGAAACTGCTTACACCGTTGGGTCTATCTATGCCCTTGCATGCAACTTATTCATCAACGATGCAAGTTGTTTTAGGTGAACAACAAAAATTCAAATGGCTTTGCGACTGTATTCAGAAATGTTGCCTCGATCCATCAAGCGATCGATCTCTCTGATGATTGAGGCAGCAAGGACCTCTGAAATGTCGGTAAACTTCTACCAGACTGCACGGCACAACATCCCAGCGTACAGCCATCTTCATACCCGCCGCCGTCAGAACCTGAAATCTCACCTGTGTAAAAGAACTCACAGAGCCGATATTGATTGTCCCCTCCCTGCCCCGCCTCGTTTTCCCTGTCCTGAGGCTAATTTGCATGTGGAGATGAATGAGCAGGTCGCACAACGCTAATCCAGTCCTGCAGTCTACGTCAGACACTGATGTGTGTCGATGTGCGAGGCGTCTTTGATCGCTCGGCAGGAGAGAACGCACTTTTTGTAATTAGTATCACTTCCTTATTTCCATACAACAAACAGATCACTGTCTTCAATCCATTAATTTTATCCCTTCTGGAATTATGAGGAGAAAGTAAGATTTTGTTTAACTTTTCAGTTTCCGTCCCTCCGTTCGCTGCCCTGTTCAGAGATAAGAGACCAGGTAATTTTCGTCTGAATCGTTAGAAGGAAAAATGTAAAATGAAAAAAAATACGTAGTTTGGGCAGAGTGCGAGAGGCGGGTAGAACCTGGTCCCCGACTTAAAACGTAACAGCATCAGATCTCTTGTTGTTTAAATAAAACTCACATCGTCATAACCGATTTATCCGAGATTTATTTTAATATTATCTTCAAGTGTTCCAAGTGGCCACTTATCAAGGTACTTCACATTCCTCATTGTTCTGTGTGTTATATAATAAATAAATAATAGTATGTTTTATGTTCTGTAGCTTTCTACTCTTAGATCTCTCAAGATGTTCCATCCTTCCATATTTTATTTAATTTCTCACGGTTCTGTCATGCATTCTACATGACCTGTCACTGAGTTACCTCTGATCACTCTAATAATATTTAACGAAAATCACAAGTTATGAAGGTACTAATCATCTTTCTAATTCTTATCTCTTGGGTCCAAATACTATCTTCAGCGTTTTTGTTCTCGTATACCCAAGAGCTATGTTCCTTCTTCATTGTGAATTACTACGAAGTTTAACATCTGAACGAAACAAATCGTAAAATTATTTGATAATTTTAATCTTCGTGTTTTTGGATAGGATAGAAATAGAATAATCTGCATGGCAGAAATTCATTATACTTTTTATAAGGACGAAAGAGAAACGAAGCTCAACTTCAACACACAGCTGATAAGACTTTCAGTCGAATTTAATTTAGCGTATAGTAGGCGTGGTGAATGGAGACTCACAGCATAATGAGTTCTACAAAATTAAAGCTACATTGAACTGTTACTTACAAGACGATGGCGAAGAGGAGGGGGTTGAGAAGAGGGGAGGGAAAGGAGTTGTTTATTTATTTATTTATACACACGAGGAACTATTTTAAGTAAGACACCACCACCCGAAGCCACGAACTGCCAAACGAGAAGAATCATTTCTACACTCGCCCGTATCTCGATACTAGTCGACACGTAGTGAGATGACGCAGATGCAACGTTATTCCCATTAGCAACTTCTCCTGCTGTTAAGCTTGAACTGCTAACGGATAAATTACTCTGATTAAAAGTGTGATTAAAGAATTAAGTTATGAGGTCCCTTAGTCGCTGCGGCAAATGGAAGGACACAACTGAAATCTACAAAACGAATTTCGATTAATAAAAAGAAGGATCACATCTGACTGTAGTCTATCTTCCAATTGGCCAACAAACTGAGGAAATGATCACGTAATTGAAATAATAAAAAGTAACTGCCTGATTGCCACGGTGGTGGTCTAGCGGTTAGAACGCTGGTCTTGTAATCCTGGGGTCTCGGGTTCGAATTTATAACTTTTGTTGGGCAAGGCCGTGGTCTAGGCAACACGGAGTTTTCCTCCGTGGCCTCCCAACAATTACTCCATTCACACACAGAAGAAGGCAATGGCAAACCACTTCTGGATCATCTGCCAAGAACGTATATGAACAGGTCCCAGTCCGAGAAAAAGATCGAAGGATCCTGTTCATATGGACCTATCGTCAGACAGAACACTACAAATAAAATACCCCCAGATATAATTTGTCTTCAACTTTATACCCCCAAAGTCGTTGGTGTATAATTCAAGTTATACATAGTATATAATCTATATCTAAAATAAATTAAATTACTGATTATTCAGTGTTTATCATAAAATAATATATATATTTTAAAATTCACGTACCCCCTAAGATGTCTTCGCGTACCCCTGGGGGTACGCGTACCCCAGGTTGAATACCACTGGTATAGAGGGCGTGAAGGTTAAGTTAGACACATTCTATACTCCACTTCAGTGGGTACATTAGTGATAAGCTTCGCACCCTGACCGACAACCTTATCTCCAGGGAAACAGCTATTGGTACTCACTGGATGTTACGGATGACCTCCAGAATCGGTCTTGACGTGGTCGAGAAGATAAAAATTCTGTTCTTTTTCAGGATTCGAACACAAGTCGTCTAGTCAACGGCTAGTAATTGTATTACTTCCTTATAATACACCCTTCATTGAAGTATGAGCGGTTTGTCACATAGAGACAAATTAATAGCTATTTTAAGAGAGGGTTATCAGTGTCACTGTTCAACATTTGTAAGATAACTTAGTGTAAATAGGCCCACACTAAATTTAAAAGAAATGCGGCAACCAATTTGCGAGACGAAACACGCAAACACACGGCATCCACAGTGTGACTTCAGGTTGGGCTCTGACTTACCTAATCACGTTAAACAGGAGAATAAAATGGCGTGTTGATGTGCCATAGGCATTCTTTACTGTAGCAATGTTTGCCTGCCCCATTTTACCTTCAGCGTATGGTCAGTTCAGCATTGGATGGAAAGTGACTGTGGACCAGAAGGCGTCTCCGGGACGGGTCTACGCAAAACGGGAAACTCGGCAACGCTGGATCAGAACATCAATTGGACCGTTTGGATTTCTCAGTAACGTCTTCGTTGCCCGGTAATGGTACAGTAGGAGCCGCTGTGTCGGGCGTTGAAAATGAAAATGGCTGTCTTCAGGGTTGTGATACACGGCGCTACAACCTAGAAGACAGCCATCTTTATGCCATCAGTTCACACCTCGCAATATAAATTCCGTCACTTTTATAATTTCCTTACCTGCTCTTTACTGCTCTTCTGTTTCTGTAATCACTTGTGTCTTACCGTAATTTTCATCCTTGTTTCTGATTCAAAATTAACGTCTTCCGCGGAAAATTATCATTCAGTTCCTCCTGAATACAAGTCGGTGTGTTACAGCTGTGCTAACTGATCAATGCTGTAAATGTTTACCTCAGAACCACGTGAAAGAAAACATTATTTTCTATGATCTTTTCCGTGTAACACATAACAAACCTAAAATAATTCACATGATACACAGTGGATCTTTTTTGAAGCAGGTCGACCTAGCATGGAAAATTAAGTGTTTTTAGACTATTGGATTAGATCTCGTCTGCGAAAATATGATTTCTTATAAACAATTTACGGGAGTACAAGGCGTCGCCATTTTTTGTCATTCATATTTTGAGATCAGTTTTCCATTACTTTTCTCGTCCTTGCAACTCGAGGATCCAGTCCACACCCCCCACACTCGGTAATGTTATTCTGACATTTACGTCTAACCCCTTCAACTGTTGTCTTCTCTAAAGGCATTTTTTTTAACTAAAACTCTATATAGGGCTATTTGTATCAGTTCCCTACATAAAAGTTACATGACCGTCCCTTCCTATCTTCCTTTATTTGATTATCCTAACAATATTTGGCGAAAAATACGAATTATGTGACATTGTCCAGCGTCCTCTTACTTCAACATCTTAGTTCCAACTAATCGTCAAAACTTCTGTTTGCTGTTTGTTTAGGCAGATTAATGGTCGACTTCGTTATTATATCGATTGTATTTGTTGTTTTGTAACTAACTAATTGACTAGGATTATTAAGGCAATAGCTCAGGTGGTTAGTCTCACCGCGGTTCACTCCCGGGATTTGTGGTGGACAAAATGAACTGGGGTTGGTTTTTTTAAGGTTTCTTTTCTTTTCTCGTCAGTATCACCCCCACCGCTGCTTTAATTTCGCTCATGAGAGGATATTTAGCAGTGGTGTAATGGTAGGGGATGAACAAGTGGCCCGTTGTTCTATTATTTATAACAATAACCAAGTAACTAATTAAGCAATTTTCTCGCTGTTACTTAAATTCCGAAAATTTTGACACCATCATATCCGATTCTGATCCGCTTTAATCTGTTCCGTATGATCACAAGATATCTTAAGACGCAAGTGGATCAAAATTTGTAGTTCTTTCAATTAGGGCCTACCTGCTTCTAATTCAGCGTCAATCTCTCTCTTGCTGTGTAAGACTAATATTCTTTTCATCCGTTGATCTACCTGACGTATCCAGAAATTTTTTGAATTCAAATCTGAGCATAGAATTTGGAAGTCTTTAAGATTTTATGGTTTTTCGAAGTCCCTCC
The DNA here is from genome assembly GCF_000696155.1 of Zootermopsis nevadensis. Next base: position 28,849 of record NW_019059807.1, read on the forward strand.
AGGCATATGCCAAAAGCTGATTTTCAAATAAACAAATTATTTTCGAGTGATCTCTCCCAAAATTCTGAAACTTGAAGCTGTGTATTTTTTTTTAAATCTGAGGTTCTCACGGCGATGATGATGTCGAAGATGTGTATTTTGTAGAGTAGATGAAACGTCGTTAAATAAATGTCACGCCTTTGGGATTCCACGTAAGGACTATTTCTTATTTATTCTGTAATTCGACGCCATATATTTTACACAGTTGATAAAGCGTCGTAAAATAAATTGAGAAACAAACAGCTGATCAGCACAGAAGCATCGGATGGAGTCGTGAGGCGAAGTGCGAACTCCCGGGGAGATGTCAGACGACCCGCCGTGCAGTACCCAGCTGGGCACCTTCTACATTCACTCGGAATATTCTGTATTTATTATAATAACGCCTTACACTTTGTAATTCTGTTCGTGTGTATATGTCTACACTAAGCACATGTTGTAGTTTTTCTTACGTCACGTTGAAATGACTCAATGTGGATAGAGTTGAAAGGGAGGATCGTAGCAATTTGTTCAGTTGAACCCCACCGAAATGTCTAGAAACAGCTGGAAATCTTGTAATTCCTTCAGACTGTGAGAAAGCGAGACATTTAATATGCCTTTTAAAGGAACATGTTCCGATAATAAATGTAGAATCTCCTACTATGGAATAAATTTAAAATTAACTGTAATACTAATAGTAATAATTATATGTAAAAAGTGGTTTTGAGAACTGTGTAAAGTTTTAAAATCCTGGGTAGCTCGTTTCGATTCCCGTAATTCACCGTTGCCTATTATCCACGAGTATCCAGAATTAATTGTCGTTCTGCTCTTTGCTAAAAAATTTAACGTGTTGGATACTGGTCTTAGAACCAAAAATTGTCTTAGTAATGAGTTCATATTTGTTTTGGTAAAAAATTTGAACGCTACTGTTAATTTAAAATAATTAAAGTTGTAATAATTTTATATTTCATTTTGAAACGGATAATCGCGATGCAATTTGATCGTCACTCTTCAGTTGTGGGAAGTGCAAATTTATCTTGAGTCTGACTATCTGTGCTCGGATAAAATTTGGAAAACCTACATTCCTATAGGTAACTCAATTAATGACATTGCGTTGGGAATAAATCTGAGCGAAGTAAAAAATTTCTCCTCGATTACTAAGTTCATGATTACTGAATGTACTCATCTTCTGGCTGTCCTTAACATCCTTAGTTGGTCTGTACCTCGTACCGGCCAAAATTTTTGAAGTCTTTCACAGCTAAGTGGTGTAAGTCTACAAAGATATAGAGGGAGTGTTATATGTTTTAAATTTATTTAATATAATCAAAGAAAATAAACTTTTATTGCAATTAATAAAATTTCCAAGCAAGCACACCAAATTACCCTACATTTTTTCATTTTCGGTTTACAATTACAGCTTGCACGAGAAACTGAAAGAATTTATCTTACACTGATTTACCTCTGAGGAGTTCACATGTGTTTAAAGACGGCTAATAATTGGAGCTGCATATGCATAAGTCTGTATTTGCATGTAGACGTAACAGGATGTTAAAACATTTCAAAATGAAGACGAAAAATATTGCTTTTAACTGGACTGAAGAAACTTCGTATTTAACGCCTTCCATGCAGGTTTTACGACGACTTTCGCTCCTTCAAATTCGGGATGTCCTGGGTGGACGCTATATAGACTTGAGCTATTGACATCGTCGTTAAATAAACCAGAAATGAATAGATACGTACGAATGCCAACGTGAAATTTTTATTATTGAAGAAAACACCAGTAGTTAACTGTACCTGTTTTAGGATATGGTGGGACTCAGTCTAGTGTCCTAACCGAGATATCTCGTGTGTATCATTGAAGGAGATAGACGTACAGTTGAAAATGTAAATATTTATTCAAAACTTTTTTAGATATGGTCTGCGAACAAAATTTTATTCGTAAAACTTGAAGGTAATTAATAAGTCTCTTAAGGGAAACTGGGAAAATGTGATGATCACATTAAAATAGATCTTAGGGAAATAGATTGTGAGGAGGTAGACAAGATTCATCTGACTTAAGAGAGGGTTCGGTAGTGCGGTAATAAGCCTTCAGGTTTGATAACAGACGGAGTATTTCTTGACTCTCTCGAAAAATATCAGTTTTTTTTAAGAAGGGCTTTGCTCCATGAAGTTGGTTTCTTAGAATACTGAAGCTGTGCCTATTTTTTTATTTTATTTTAAGAGTATATTCTATTATAAAGCAACCCTTCGGTAACACACTTCATCTTAGGGCTATAGAATGTATAGCGTTTCATTTGAAACAAATTCTTCAACTTCTATGCGCGATCTGAGTGTCACGATGGTAACGGAGTGAAACATTTGCATGCTGCATCACTAGGTAGTGTACATAAGTTGATTGTCATCTTCGTAGGCCACATTTTTCAGCTGTGCGACATTTCTATTCTCTCGCCTCTATTTTTCATTTTTCTACTTCGTTCTTTGTGCGCGGGGGTGGGTAGATGTTGACGTGGTACGGCAACAAGTCGTTGACCACTTTGGGGTTGAGCATGGACGAAGAATAAAGGGAGAAGCTGTCATAATTTTGACATATGAGGCGGAAAGAACTTGCTTCTACGCGGGGGAGAACTTACAGAGTTTTTTTCCCACCAACTTTAGAATGTCTTTTTATCTGCTCCTTTGGCAGGTTTATAAGACTTATTTCAAATGACGCCCGACAAATCACTGTTGGATGACTCCGGTATATTTTTAGTTATTCAACAAGCAAAATAAGAAACTCCTTTACAGCCAACTTGAGAAAATACAATTGGAAGACGCGTATAAAAAGTTTCTCAACTCTGCTTTTCCCCTTTTAGTTGACTAAATGGAATTTAAACTCAGAAAATAATTCAACGTGGTTTAAATACATTTCAAAACATTGCGCTAAAAGACAAGTGCTTTGGTTCGATGCAAAATATTTTGAAGGCTTTGGATCATTACAAGAGACCACTTATTATAAAAGAAGCTAAATTTGTGTTTCAAGTTTTGCAAGAAAATTTAATTTTTCTGCTAGTTTCCGATTAAAATAGAAAAGTCATAAAATCTACAATTGTCTCCCCAAGTCTTTCACCATATATTGGATCACTTGATCTGTTAAACGTAACTGAACTTAATAGAATAACCGAACAGTCTGAAAAATAGCATGCAGTGGAATCCGGACATTTCTACACCCACGTCTTGATATATGTACCCTAAAAGATGAATCTCTAGAAACCATAGCCTCTTGAATGTTTCTCAGTCATTATCGGTCTGTAATAATCCATGGATTCTGAGCCATCGTCTCAAGTGTTCGAGTATTTGCGCTTTTACACGGTGATTCTGAAACTTAAATGTAGCTCTGTTTAGACTCGAATCAAATATTTTATATAATGCCTCTTTTTAATATTACTCATTAGTCTTCAGGAACTTGGAATATTGATTCTCCATTCAGCGGACGCCCGACAATTTTTCTGTTTGAAGTTTGCGTGTATTTTTTAATACCCGGTAGTTTTTCACGACGCCAACAGCGAGCTCTGCGGCCTGAGAGACAGTTTAATTATTACGTTTTCTGACTTGGTAAAAACTAGGATACTTCATGCCTATTATTATTTAAATTTTTGCATCCCCATAGAGAACCTAGAGGTACTATTTCAGATTCAGACGACAGCGATTATGAAACTGGCTGTCTTCTGGGATGTTGCGACGTGTAATCTGTAGTCAGAGCGATTGCCGTGATAATGTAGGTAGTAACACTTCTGAAACGTCGGTCGGCTTTTACCAAACTGCACGATGCAACATCCAAGGAGACAGTCGCCTTCAGACTGTTGTAGGCGACACGAGGTTACATGTTTCAAGACCAGGGAACGAACCACGCCATATTCCACGCGGATTTAATTCAACAGTCCAACGTTGCAAGCTTTGCTGCAATTTCTCAAATGTCTTCGCTCCCCTGGGACCGATTTTCCTGTGATATTGAAAATTACAATTGTGTCGCGGCTACTATGAAGGTATTTATTGACTTATGATCTTATTAGTCAAATATATTTTTGAAAATCTTTCGCCGGTACGGATTTACAGCACTTGACAGTTGTCGAACATAAATTTTCTGATCTGTCGTTCTTAATTAATCCTTCGCCTCACACATACGCGCGCCACACGCCATATATTAGTTTATAATGTGCAACAGTATACGATTTTTTTAAAAAAAATTACCTACATCTCTAACACAAGGTCCGTAAATTTGATTAGCCCATCATACAAGATTTATCGTAGAAATTTCCACGTTGATCCGTTAACCCCACAAAATCGAAAAATAAAATTCGCATATTGACCATATTATCTGTCTTCGTTATTGACAAAAATTATCTATTTGAAAGGCAGATAATTCTGTAATAACTCATATAATTTAAAATCCAAGTATATACAGCAAAGTACTTTTTAAGAAGCTGACAGTCGTTTAGTTGGTCAGGGACTGCTCAGCCGTTTATAAAACACGAATTTTCATTGCCAAGTTCTCACCGAACTTCGCGAACTAGTGGATTGTACTCGGGAAGTCCCAGGTTAAAATCTCAATCCAGTTTCCGGATAGCCTAATAGATATATGTGAAGTTTTCGTCAGTCCCTCTTAGAAATTCTGGAATAGCAGACTCGAAATTAGGCAACAAATGCTTTATTTCGTATTCTCTCTAATATACTGTTCGTTAATTATTCTCTCATTCTACCCTACAGGGTTGTAGTCAGAGCTAGTTGCAATGATATTAAATAGACCACAAGATAAATGTATATTTTGTTACAGCCTATGTTGCAGAATCAAACAATTTTTTTTTGTAAAAAATTGTATTTTGACAGAAATGTATAATTTGATGTCCTAGAGAAACATGTTCCACGTCGGAACGCAGAGTGAGGAGAACTCGATTTAATGCATGTCTTATCACGTTTAGAACACTTATCAGATTTGGGACAACTGTACGCCGATAAAAAAACATTTACCTACCTGCATTAAAACTAACCTTATCTCCGTTACAAAGTTCAGTTTCTTATGTACGTGTTTGGAAATATTTGCCCTTTATTAAAAAACAGAGCAAATAAATAACAAGATTTTGTAGACAGTGCAGTGAGTATGTGGCTGTGTAGTTCTTAATGGCCTATAGGCTGAGGGGATGGTAATAACACTTAACCACAAATAACGAAAGGAAATCCATAATAACATGACAGTCACACCAAGTTTTCAATATAGCAGGCTACCAGTAAGCACACAGTTACATTTTACCATCTGTCTTCATGTTGATTTATCTTGTAGCTGAATCGAGGGTGTCTGAGAACTGGGTGCTGAGGGAGATATTTAGATTATATTATATTATTTTTACCCCGATATCAGTGGAGTATTTCTTGATCGTTTGGATATTGGGATCGTGGATTCGAATCCCGCTTATGGCATGGATTTCTGTTTTCATCTTTCTGTGTTATGCTCTGCTGTGTAGGTTGAATCCTTGAGACAGGCACCCGCCCTAGGAGACTTGCCAAATGTCTGAACTGATTAATAATTTCAGAAGTAAATCTAAATTAGAACAGGCTCCAAGGCCTGATCCATAAAAGCTAATGATGACAAAATTCCGGTCAAATAAACTTTATTTAAGCAATTGTTCAAATTATTAGCCACCAAGTTGAGGCACTTACTGAGAACAGCTCCCTGCACCAGCCGCAACATGTCCACTCAAGTCTTACCTTGTTCTGAAATTCCTGAACATTTCTTGATCGGTCAGCTGGCGACAGTTTAAAAAGTCTGTAGGCATAATGTCCGGTGACCTTGGCGGCCAATCCACGGGAACAAGACGGAAACGTAACATCTAAGAGGTCAATGTTTTGTATTTATATTATAATGCGTTATATTCCTATGGGGTACAACTTTCGACCCATCTCTATAACGTTCAAGTGTATCCGAAATACTGTAAATAATGTGTAGATCTCAGACTACATTCAGCTGGCTTGCGATAGGGACCAGTTGACAAGCTCCAGTTAAAATGAGAAGGAACCTTGGCTTACATAAAAGAAGGGAAATTTATTGATTGGCCGAGAGAAGCTTTCTGCTCCGTGAAGTTAGCGAGTTAGGTGGCCACCAAGGAAATATACTGACAGAATAATGCTGCCTATACAGACTAAAACGAGCGTGTAAATATTTAATAAATATCTGTGTATAACATATTCAAAGTCGCCTTTAAGCCGCGTTCAGAGACCAAAACATTTCCTAAGAATTTCGGTATGAAAGCAAAGATGCTCAAAATTTCACGCACCTCAGCACTCTGTTTGAACAGGGTTTACGGAAGTCCAGGTGAAGCTGGAAGACAGATTACCCAACCACGCGGGGCGGCACAAGAAATATGACTTCACACATCAAGCAAGGCCCTCTTCAACAGACTTCCGTCCATCCAAGAAGGAGTCTATTATCACTTGTCTAAATTCCCCCATCCTCCCCGCCTTGCCATACATGTGAAATGTCTTATATAGTATATGGTACCATTATACGTATACCTGCTTTGTACTGACACCGTCTGTAACAAATGGCATCAGATTCTTCGTCAAAGAACCCTGGATCACTTTAATTAATGAGTCTGCGGTGGCTGAGGTGTAGATGAACAAATGAGCATCACGCCACGTCGAGCATAGCGATGAGGGGGGGGGAGAAGAACTTTTTTAAAAAGTCAAAAGGGTTGGAATGTTTTTTGGTTCGGACATAATATGGCGACACCATTTATCATAGCGTGTGGGCTGGATGACCCCACAATACAGCTCTCTGTTCTCATGTTGCAATTTGAATTACATTCGTTGCCTTACTTCTTACGTGGCAAAGATGGATTGATGCAACATATTCGTCTGTTGCCCTACGACTGGGGATATGCAACGTGTATGAGGAGGTAAATATTGTTCAGTTCCATGCTACAGCTTACTTAATACAGCATACAGTTCTTTAGCCCAGAACATGGGTTTACTAGTTAAACCGCAACATTGGGAAATGAGCTTAACACAAGAACAGATTAAGCCTTTGAATCCGAAGCATGTTTAAATAATTTCTTTTAAATGTATTCCGTACCTCAAAGAAAACTCGACACCATTCATTTCATTATCTTTAATCTTTCCATGTTGAATACAGAAATGAGATGTCGCGGAGCTGAAGATCTATTTTTGATTTGTATTCTACCCAAAGGTACCAGGTTCGAATCTTAGTTTGGAGACTATGTTACGGCTGGGTTATTTTTGTGATTCATCTCAGTACCTTCAAGTAAATGCTGAGATTCGCTCCTTAAAATAGGTCACCGTTTTTGTTTTTCTAAACTGTAAAATTCATTACAGTTTTCCTTCAAACGCTCTTAACCTGTGTAGTTGAGAAGGTATAGTAAAATATAAGGAGAATCTGAATAAATTTGTTGTATTTGAAGATAAAAAATGATTATACGATGGAAGAAACATATTTTGAGGTTTCAGAAAAGAAAGCTGCTCAAATTATTATACGATGGAAGAAACATCTTTTGAGGTTTCAGAAAGGAAAGCTTCTTTCAGACCCGATAGTATGAAATATTCGAACCGCGGAAGAAGGGACAACTTTATTCCCTCTAATTAATTTAATTTAGTTAATATTTCATTCTACTGAACCGCCGGAATTCAACACCCCCTTGGCTAAATCATTAAAAAAATTGCATGCTTCAAGGCCACGGAAGTTCTTCACCGCCTTCACCGCGAGGTTCTGCGTTGGTAACTTTGCTGCGCTGCACGTTTCGAGCTGTCTTTACTCCCCTGGGCTCCGCTGTACAATTTTCCTGTGGTCTTGACACATGCAGTTTCGTGACGGCTCCTTTAGTGCAAAATGCCATCATTAATTTTTTGACAGACTATTTTCGTCTCACAGTAAATCCAACGGAGTTTGTAATATTTCTTATGAAGCAGAGCATTTTATAAATTCTGCTAATCGTCGGGTTTACAATAGTGTGAAGTTTCATATAGTGTCCATTTTTAAAGATCTTGTTCCTTGGATACCTAAGAAATATCTTGTTTTTTTTTTAAGGAATCCGAAGTTTCATCACCACATTCATAAGACACTGGTCTCTATCCCGAGCCAAATTAATCCAGTCCACACCCTCCTACCCTCCAATATCTTTAAAATCCATCTTAATATCCCCCTTCAATAACCTTTGATTTCCGTTGTTATGTCCACCTTTGAGGATTTTTTTTACAAAAAATTTGTTTGTATTTATAATAACTGTCATGTGTCCTTTTCGCAGTGCCATCTGATTATCCTTAATTTCATTCCATATTTTAAACAGTAGTATGTAAATTATGTCGTGAAACCAATTTCGCAACAGCACAAATTATTATAGCGAGCAGGACTGTTAAAGAGTGTCTTAGGTGTTTTCGCTAAGGGTTTTACAAGTGCAGGAATCTGTCTCGGAGAACAGTTTAGAAATCCCAGTGAAGAATACGTGTGTACTAGGAAGACCACGCAAAAAGACGTCATAGTATGGACTGAGGTAATCGGCGTTGGTCTCTTAGCAACGAGCTCGCAGTGTTTCACCTGTTACAAAGCCAAGCTCTCATGAATATTCTGTAACGACAAGGTAGTGGCCGAGAACACTACACAGAGCTGCAGAGTAAACAGCAGACATGTTGCTTTGATTACGTTGTATTCGTTTATATACATATGTGGTTTATTTCAGAATGCTAACACATGCGTAGGCTTCTTAGCTAATAATGTCGAATGATAAGATGTGAGGGAAACTACTATATTCCTCAGTATAGTATAGTTGATCTCTGGCCTGAGATTTAAACCTGATACCTCCTAGGTATGAAGCACGTGTCGACTTTCGGTACTCTGGACCCAATTGTCGACTACCGACTTAGCACATGAACACAAATTACACAAATTAATTTACCAATGACCTGAACCTTGAATAAATAAATAAATAAGAAAGACCTCTTCTCTTTGTTGAGTGCAATTCCCGTCGAATACCCACCTGTAGACTTTGAGAAAGACAGTCAGACTGATTTCGTCATCTTCCATTCGTATCTAATTTGACGGGCGTGAGAAATCAGACCGATTTGTTTGCTACATCTTTGATAATTATTTTAAGTAGTTTTGGCAAACAATAGAGCCATATACCAAATGGTTAGTTAAGTAACCTGCATTAATAATACCTTATTATTATCATATGCTCACTTTGTTAATATTCTGCAGTCGCCTTTCTGTTAGTGAGTGAACTGTGGTTCTCGACAGTCATTGAGCAATTGGTAAGGACAAGTGTACTTGAATTACGTACATCATTTGAGGGTTGCTGAAGTATCAAACACCCCCTGCAACAAAGAGGTTATAACGTTTGGTAATGGGTGTTTCGCAAAATATGATACGAATGGTATCCCTCATGACATGCAAATTGTTCGTCTCTGATAGCATAAGAAAGCCAGTTCAATCTAAATTGTATCTTTTCAGACTTTTTTATGTCACAGGTTTCAGTCAATTGTAATAAAGCTTTGTAGAATGTGACAAGTAACAAATTCTGTGGCGCTGTTGGCCGCTCGGTTTGTCAAAAATTTCGCCGCTTTTTACAAAACCCGAAGATTAATTTCTATCACTACAGCCCGCCACTAGTCCTACCCTGAGTTGGTTCAGTTCGATAAACTTCTTTAAATCATATTTCTTTTTAAGATCTGCTTTAATATTATCCTTCCATATACACTGAGTTCTCTGAAGCGATTTATAAATTTCTTATTTCCCTAATGCGTGTGAAAATTAAGGACGGTTACTCTTTAAAAGCTGTATAAAGCAAAACTCAGTGTCTGTATCTACATTATTAATTTATGTAAATCTTTAATTAACTCATTAACTAAACGAGAGACGCAATGAAGGCGTCCAAATACTTCAAGAGCTGTCGCCTCATGTAGGAGAGTGTCAGAAAGGAAACGAGTACAGAATTAAACATTTTACAGCGTAAGTGGAATATAATTTGCTACCAAACAAAAAAGTGTATATTTACTGTGAGTCTAAGTAGATACAAAAATATAAACAAGAGACGGAAAACCAAATTCTGAGTTTAAAGCCTGCAGTCAGAAAAGTCTAATACGATCAATTAATTTGTTCCTGGTGCTGAACTAACCACCACGTCATGAAGACGTATGGGGAAGTGGAGGTATTGCTTCACGCATTCCTAACCTTGACAGGCGAGTGGTTAGCTTTATAGACGACCGAGTTATTCCTGAGGAAAGAACCCAGTACCCATTACATAGGAGTCTCCCCGGGCGATGAGAAATACCCCTATCTACCCTTCTGGGAATCGAACCTCGGTCGTGAAGCCTCTTGCCTAGCCACTATTGACTGCGATGCCCCGGCTCCAGTTGTCTGGTGATGATGATGAATTAAGACTGCTCGACGTGCGCGTCATAAACACGTGACTCTTATATGTATTAGGATATTTCTATTAAGAATATTGGAAATAAAGTGCGAAGTACTTCGAACGCCAACTGAGAATTAATTCAGAGGTGTTAAAACTTTGCATACCGCGTAGTGTATTGGAATATAGAGTAGACAAACCAACAACTTTTAACACTATAATAGACACTATTACCATACGCGTTTCGACCTTAAAAGGTCCATCATCAGTGGCATCAGGGAAATCAATTCATTTAATTAAATATTTTAAAATACTTTTCGTCAAATGTACTATTCATTATTTATTTTTTAAATGAAGTTTGAGACATTTAATTAAATTAATTGATTTTCCTGATGCTACTGATGATGGACCTTTTAAGGTTGAAACGTGTATGGCAATAGTGTCTTCTTTATAGTGTTAATAGTTGCTGTGTGCTTATTTAAATTCAGAAGTGCATTGTAGAATTTACTACGTAAGCATGTGATGGACACAGACCTGTAGATTATATAAGAAATGCTTGAAAGTTTGGAATTAAGATTCACGTTGTCCCTTCGAAGCACAACGCTGACTATGTTTACCATCAATTTTAATGTTCAGTACGCTCATAGAGCGAATCTCTCTGTCTTTGAAGTATGAACCAAGTTTTAAAAATTAATTATCTGACATTTTTGATTTTGTAGGTTAAGGGGGTAACTGTTGTTAAGGGCAGATCTGATATCAGTTTAAACCTTTTTTGACTAAGTTGTTTCATTAAAATGATACATAATCTTGGGCGTTTTCAGAAGCTGAATGTGCTTCTCTATCAGACAAAACTTCAGTTTCAGAACAGAAGCAGAGTCATCTCCCTAAATGGTGTGTATTTTTTAAACTAAATGTCCAAGATTATGCATTAGTTCTGGTGTGACGTATTTTAAAATTAGACCGGTACATTGGAACCCTGCACAAACCACAGAATAATGGGGTGTGCTACTTTGCGGTCTTCGAGTCACATGCTTGAGATGACTGATAGTTCCTATAATTTCTACAAGTCCTTTCAATTAAAACCTGGAAAACCAACTCCATGTAGCAAATGCCATCTTGAGAATATATGCTAATAATTCTCGGTTGGTTGGCAAAAAAAATACGCGGTTTTCATGAAATTTAGAGGTTCACTACAGTATAAACCATTTTAATATTATTTCAGTCTTTCAGTACCAAATTTAATGAAAATCCGTTCGTCAGTTTCGGATATGAAACGTGTTGGCCAATAGACAGTCTTATGCAGGGACACACATGCACACAGCCAAGGTTAAGTGCTTTTTTACTCGTTACATGAACTTGAACGAGTCGGCGAGTGGACCGTGTTCGTATCTGCCAATAGCATACCACTCGCCTCGAGATAACTTGCTGCTTTAAATGCTAGTTCAGAAAATAATTAATTTGAACTCTGGGGCCGTCTAGGGCTTTTGTTCTGCGTACTGGCGGCAAGGAGTGTAAGGGACGTCCCGCTGGGCGTGCGCCATTACCTCCCTACACCCGCGCAAATGTCCACAGTGCTGATCGGTACCCACTACAGACTGTGTCAAAATATAGTTCCCCTTCCGAGATATGGACTTATTTTATTTTGTTTGGGGTTTATTCAATTGCGTTTAAAATTGCTGATATTGTTTTGTGTTAAATGACAGGATGATGTGAAGACAGCTGTCTGCTGAGATGTTGCACATGCAGTTTGGTATAAATTGATCGACGTTCAGAGGTGCTTCCTGCCTCCATTATCTGTGTGGTCATATAAACCTGAAATCTGACAAAATATCATGTGAATTATGAATAGAGAATGGTGTGCCTAGAAACGAGTCTAGTCTAATTTAAGGCATTGTCTAGGCATTGTCCAGACTTGGCTAAGGAAAACAACTAAAGATTTCAGCCAGGGTAGCCCGTCAACGTCCTGAGGTTTGAACCCGATTACTCCCGAATACAAAGCAAAGGAACTAACCACCTTCTTACCTGTTTTTATTTTTATTTGTAGCTCTATATTTTTAGAAGATAACTAACAGAACAATGCGACACAGAAAGATGAAGACAAGTCATCCATGCCTTGAACAAGATTCGATCTCACAATCCCAGTCGAAATGTTGTATTCGGTTGTGGTGCAGCACAACTCGATTCCTGATATTAAGCTACCCGGAACTCGTTACAGTCCACATTGAGCCAACTTCTTTATATGGTGACGAGTAATAAACATTTCTGGCCGCTGACAATTAGTTCCTAGAGTACAACCCGTAGCAAACCAAATGTGTCACTGATTTGTCTCCTTTCCGATCGTATTTTTAATTTCAAACGTGTAGAAGGATTGATGCTCGTATTAAAACGTAGGAAAATTATATTTTATAACTCGTTTTAAAGCCTGATTTAGGCTAATTTTTGCCCATCGGAAAATATTAAGGTGATAATATTAAGCAGAATGAGATTGAGGGCTTGAAACACGCATGGGAAAATTAAAAATACGTAAATTTGCAATAATTTTGGTTGGAAGACCTGATTGGAAGAAAGAGACCACTTTAAAAACCTATTTGTAGATGTAGGAATGATATTAAATGTATCTCAGTGAAAAAGGGCTTAAGGCTGTGGACTTCATTAATCGGACTCAGGATAGGAACCAGTGGCAAGGTCTTCAGAACAAGATAATGAATTTCCGTGATCAATAAGATATAAGGAATTTCTTAACTATCTGAGTAACTATCATCTTCTCAAGAATAATTCTGCTTTGTAGAGTTACGCAGATAGTTATAGTGGTATACAAAGGTGAAGTTAGAAATCAATACACAGAAAGTATCTTATGTTTAGCATATTTCAACCTTATACTGAAAACAATTATGTCCCAGTGTTTTAAGTTTGTTTAAATGCTAGACTTCACAAAGCAGTGAGGAAGTTAATTAGTTGGACACTACGAAGATAAATTTGAAGTGAATTTGGTGGAGTTCAGAATGTCATTGTTTTGTCTGGGTTTCACAAAACAAGTGAGTGGATACTAGTCTGTGTAGTACAGAATTATCTAAGTATGTTTTCGGTCTCCACGCAACATTTCATACCTAGCTTCAGTCGTTCATCGTGAAATCGAAAGCAAAATACGGCCATCCTTAAAATTTTGATCGTAATTTGAGCAACGAAAACTTGCCTTAAGATTAATGTTCGTAAAACCTATCAGTTTCAACGTAAAAACGTCTGACTGGTTACCAGATTTTTTCGTTTTGTGGGGTTTTGTATACTCATAAAGATAAGAACAGTGTTACTTTCGATGATACATATTTCCTATTTAAACCTGTGAAGGAATATTGAATTATTGAACAAACGTTTTAATCATTCATCAGTTACTATAGTTTCAGTATAAATATCAGAACATAGAATAAATAATTTCCTTAATTAAAACCTTAATTACAGTAAAGAATCAATAATATAAAATTAATTGGTTCCTCGTTGTGGCGAAAGTAATATTCATAAATTGAAAAACAGGTATAAATTTACATGTTCCGTTGTGGGAAGAAATCCTAAATCGGGAAGTCTGTAAATCGAGAGATATGTGTACTCTCTTTTAGAATTGTTTATCGCACGTACGTATTACATAGCCGCCTCTCCTCTTGTAAGGGCAGGCGTTAAACTATTCTTAAATCTGGAATTCATTGTAGATTAGCGATCCTCTAGTAAAATTTAGCAATGACTGCATTCACGAAAAATAATTTGTTTTGTAAGTTATTTATGCTGAAATACCAGAATATACACACACACACGTATACAGCTGTCCGTCAATGAAAAGTGAGTGGTCTGCTTTACTCAGTGGTTGGTTTGAGCCCAGAGAACGATCTCTCGATACTCACAGGATACGAGGCTGTGATACTGCAGAACTGATGTGGACGCGGTGAAGAGAGAAATTCCTACCTGTATATTAAAGTCTAACGTGTTACATATTAATGTAATTAAATTTCACTCTTCGCCCTGATGATGGAGGCAGCAAGGACCTCTGAATCGTCTGTAAACTTCTACCAGACTACACGGTGAAACAACCCAGAAGACAGCCATTTTCAAATTTCTTATTCTTTGTTGCCTGTTATGATGGGCCCGCGTAGAAATTTGTTTACACTTTGTGTTTCTTTCCAATGCCAGTTTAAATAACTTTTATTCCGATTGATTTCTTTTACAGTAATAAATTAGTCTACTGAATTTACAGTTTGCTAGCCTACGTTGTTTTATAATGACTGATAAGCTTGTGGATTAATTACGTCCATGTGTCTGCCCCCAGTTATTAAACCAGTTGATAGATTTTAATAAAACTGTACATGCATTCCACAAAAAGGCACCTTTTAATTTCCTTTTGTTAAAACACAAACATGATGGCAAGTCTCTGCATGATTGTCAAGTGCCTCTTTCAAATGTGTTTCTTTAGGTTTCTCACAAGAAGTAATTGCTCGTGTTTTGAACACCATTATGTGTATGGCACAGTGCCTACTCAGAGGGGTAGCACGAGCGGGTCCATTTCTTACTACAGTAGGTAACATAACAGCAGGGGCAGTGAAGCGTGTGAGAAACTATTGGTTGTCTAATGTTCAGACTTCTGGGGCATTCTACAGACTCTACAGAACGCCCCAGAAGTCTGAACATGATTCTTATTCTCTTGGTACTGTTTCCAAGTTAGAGTTAGAGAAGTGATAGGTCTTGGTATTTAATCCGTATTTGTAAACCTGGTGAGAGCTTCATAATTTGTATTCTTCGCCGGTAATCAGAACATGCAGCACGCATATGTATGGTAAATGTGTACGGAGTGTACTCAGAAAATTGGGATACCTAGTCTTAAACCAGAGTATGATATTAAAATGAACGTAGAAGAAATACGATGTGATGTTATGGGATGAATTCGTCTACATCAGGATAGAGTCCAGTGGGTGGCTTTTGGGTTGTTGAGCCGTGTACTCTGTTAGTTTATTGATATTTCAGAGGCCCTTGCTGCCTGCATCATCAGGGCGATGAGTAAACAGCGGGTGTGGAAACGGTTAGAGTTATAGGAGACTGAGGTTTCCTATAAAGAACCGTTTCCACACACAAGCGGCTTACTCATCGTCCTGATAATGGAAGCAGTAATGACCTCTGTAACGTCGGTAAACTTCTACCAGACTGCAAGGCGCAAAACCCAGAAGACAGCCATCTTCAGTCTTAAAATTCAAACAACATAACTAACTAAAAATTTACCATCGTGCATTGCCATATTCAAATGTGTCTTAAACCACATGAACTAAAACCACATCTCGAATTCTATTTTTAAGATCAACCTTAATATTATCCTCAAATCTGCGCCTATGTGTCAGAGAAAGTGGAATAGTCTACAGCTTAACGGTTAGAAATACGGAGCTCTTATAATACTTAAATGTTTACTCCGTACCTCAAAGAAATCACAACGAAAGTCCATCATAAACATCAATTCATGACTGCTTTTTACTGACTTTAAGATTAATTATGCACGATGTGGGGTAAATTAGGCTGAAGTTAAGTGTTGAACTTAAGTACGCTATAAGCCTGATGTTTGAAAATATTAGGTGTCTTATAAATGAAATGAATTATAAATTAGGCCTGTAGTTAATATTTTAAATCGGCGGTAATTGCAACACAAATTGGCAAGACATAGACGAAAGCATTTCTGTGTGTTCGGACTCTGATTAAGAATGTTATATAAAAATATTAAAAACAAAATTTAAAATATCGTTTATCGTTTTTCAAATAATTCTACAGACAATGACGAATTTATAAAATTTCACGCAAAAACTTGTAGGAATACAACGTATCTAAATATGTTGACTGTAATCTCCTGAGCTGTGACGCCATGCAGCCATGTTGGTGGTTACCACACACGCCCCAGGAGATCATAGGTGACCCCTTTACCGCAGTCTTCAAATTTTAATACGAAATGTGAGTCACTTTATTTTATTTTTATACAGTCTGTGCTTCTCTTTCTAAGTATTTTCAATTCTCTTCTCTTCCCACTTTTAAAACTTTCTTCCTTTCTTCCTTACCTTATTTTTCTCATTTTCCTCCGCGTTACTTTCTTTGGAGTTCAATAGTTTGAATTCCTTTCACGATAATTATTTTTTTCAATTTTCTGCTCACAGCATTTTTATTAATTCAGTTACACTTAATAGTCTTGTACTGCTTAAAGTTCTAATTGTGAATCTAATGCTAATGTATTTTTCTAAAAATTTCTTATTATTAATTCTCTCACGCATAAATATTTTTCCTCAGCAACTAATTTTCAACATTAACAAAGACGAAAACAAAATAGAATTCTGAAAATTGGGAGCATGACCAGAATTTTGGAGCATCTTATACACAAAATTCACGTAAAAATGGAAGAGGTCAGAGAACAGTTTGTCGTTTATGGACTACGAATTCTTTTGCGTGAAAGAGAATTTCCAGTTTTTGTGTCTTTCTCCCGCCTCGAAGGACGCGTCAACAAACCCCACAATGACCCGGAGACGAGGCAATTTTTTCCGTTTATGGGTTTAGCATTCTTTTCGGTGCCTCCTGTTATTTGACAGTGTTACTTCTACACCGTCCCCCGCTGAGAAGCAACTCAGCTGGAACGGCTTGAAGATCTCGTGGAACTCCCTTTGTATGGAAATCTCTCATCTGCAAGTTTTCTCGGTCACTCTGTACAGGGGTAGCGTTTCGTATTCCGAGGGTGGTCTGATTGAACCAACTGAAGTTCATAAACAGGAATCCACGACGCAGAACGAAAACCCGGATTAAGATTTGACGGCGAGACGTACGAATTAACAGGCAGAAACGACGAAGTCGAAATGCCAATCAGTTACTGGGACCACCATTTAAGAACGCGATGGACAAATCAAGACATCGAGGAAAATATGGACCTCGAACCTTCGGAAATGCGAAGAAAGTTAACATTTGGTGTCAAAATACAAGCCTCTGTGTTCTTATTAGAAGACCCATGAATACCTCAAGGGATGGAAAATCGAAGTTTGATTACCGGTAGGGAAAAACATTTTTTATTGGCTACCCCGTCCAGAACAGCTTTGGGTTCCATTTAACTTACTGCTCAACCTCAATCTAGTACTGACGTGCAACTCCACTTTCACTCCTCTGTACGTTTTAAAGACATGGTGCTTAGGCACAGGGGTGGCTTTGCCTATTGCTTTCAGTTTTCAATATTGATATTTTCTGATTTCCAAATGATATCACTAATTTTCAAATCGAATTCAAGACTGTCGTAAACCTAAAAAGGGTAAGGATTTGAAAGGAGAAGGTAGTTGTATATTTCAAGGTGCAGAAGAGAAATACACCTGGAGGAATTGTTGAAAGCTGCGGAAAATCAGAATAGTCGATGACTGGGCCGATACTCGAACCGATTAATTCAACTTACCTCTACATTGTCCTTCTATGTTTGTTTTGGTGTTGTGGGATGCGATGGGTTGGACTGGATATACGAAGTATGAAGCATATGGGGAAAATATTAAAATATATAGCGTGCATAAGTTTTTCATTCCAAATCATACCCCGAAATTGCGAAAACAGTCTTCTATCACTTCCAGAGAGTAGAATAATTTAAAGTTTTGCCGGCATATTTATTCTTCATTGTGCGTTTCCTCTCCTTGAATTCCTAATTGTATTTATTATTAACGTTCTTCCAGGCAAAAGAACTTTTGCATTTTTTCTCTTTCAGAATTTCTTTATCCTCCATGCGCCCCTAAACAGGTTCATTACTGTCCTGTTCATCGTTTATAATATTTTTGAAAAACGCGCTAACCTTTTCAGTTGACTATCATTTTATTCTCTAAGACGTGTGTTAAAATTCACCATTACTTGAATTTGCATGTTGCTCGTCACGTGTGTTATTTATAACTATATTTATCATGAATAATTTTAACGAGAGGTAAAGTTTCTGTTTACGGAGTCATGGCACCTTATACACCTCCATCTTACACTAGATTGGAATGTTACGCGTTCTGATGATAGGTCATTCCTGATATGTCTTCTTGACCGAACCTGTGACTTTTTAAATTGTCCAAAATAGCCTGAGATCCCTAATCAATTTGCTCCATAGTAGTACTACTAGTCTCACCACGTATTTCTCGGAGTGATTTCCTTTGGTTTCTCTAAAGCTAACAAAAATGCTGAATGTGGAACTTAATCTTTTCTTATTAACCACCTGACGCGGCTAATAGCCCGAGAAGATTTTATGGTAATGAACTTTCGGTTAAATAAAGAGTGAGAGATCACTGAGAGACTGTCTGCTTCTCAAGAAGGAATCTGCCCAACAGATCTTCGGTTTATTTTAAGCAACCTTAGCGTATAAAGCTTAGTTCTCAGGCGGTTCGCCCCTCCATCAGTGCAGAAATGCTTCAGAGCATCGCCTATCATGGCTGTAGATAATAAGACGTGTTAGAATTCGCTTACACCTCTAAGACTGTTCATCCTTTTGCTTCACTCTTTGTTTGTGTTGTGAACCTTCGATATATGTTACAGAACCCTGTCGTGTTCTATGGACCCCAGCCATTTCTTGCGGGGGGCCCCCAGATTTTAAGCAGCCAAAATCCCCCTTTGATGGGCCCTAATGTAGGCAGGTAGCCTCGCCACATTATTCAATGAGCCAAAAATAATTGAAGCTGTTTATGCGATTGGAAGGCGATTTAGTTCGGTCGCGGAAGACTACTAATGTCCTTTCCATGAGGCGAGAAACCGACGGGAATCATAGTCGTTGACAATCGGAGAAGGGGTGGAGGGGAGGGGGTCTAACAAGGTCGAGAACACAATTGCCCCTCAACCAGTATCTCTACAAAGGTTTCCACTCCTTTGTGTACAAATAATATATAGGGAGAAGTGACTTTTGCCTGACTCCATATAGTGGATCAGTCTATCTTTCGACCATTTACCAGTGTACCTATTCTGTTGCTGTTATGTATTTCGCAGAGGACTGGGGATTATCACCTGTCCCCCCATTCAGCCCTCGCATTGATTTGTTGTGTCCTCCACAATACGCGATGTAAGCGAAGAGGCTGGTCCATTATGAGGCCCAGGGCGTGCGAGGATAAGTTCTACATGTCCCCTCGAGTGAAGAATGGCCGACCGGCCGGCCATCTGCCGTAGTCTACACAACAACAAGCTTTCATATATTTACACGTTACATATATCACACCGTTCTTACAACCAATAGAAAGATCATAATACCGAGCCTTGGGGAAGGAGTGCCGCGTTGCATTGTGGGTGAATTGTCAGTCTGTGTAGTAAAATACAGCACCTCTACTTGTTTTAATACTGAAATGGATCTAAGGAAAATAGGCTATGAGGTGTGAGGTTACGACCTCACGTCACAGCCCATGGTTCGTAGTTATTCGTCATAACATGACGACTTTTTTGATTTGATGGAAATATATCATATTTTTAGCTCATTTTCGGAATTTGGTATCATTTTGATGTCAGGACGTTCTCTGCATTCAGGGATATCGAATTTAAATCTCAGCTCAGATGATTTGACCGAGGTTTTCAGCAGTTATCCTTAGTTCTTCTTATTAAGTGCCTTAAGAAACAGATTTTTATACTGGATTTTGGTTAAATTAGCTATGATACCGCTATGAATTGGATTTAACTGGTTCAGAGTACAGTCTTAATGTAGTCTTTGCCCTCACATCCTGTTTTCTAAAATCATTTTAGTATCAGACCTGTGTCTGCTTTCCACGTTCTGTGCCTACATTTTCTTGTTATTTTCATTACAGTTTTATGACCTAAAACTCTGTAAGCATTTGTAATTTCTCGTATGGTACTAAATTCCCTGCCTATTATATCCTCCATGTTTGGTCCATCTCAATACCTAAAATTTGGTAGAATAAAAATTTCCTTGGATATTATCCATCGTCTAGTAAATATAAAACGTAAAACGACGTTTCAGAGATGGGACTCTATCTCCGGAGATAGGGATTAGCTCTATCTAGTGGGCCCAACTGTGTAGGAACCTGAAGACGTAGTCCCATCTCCGAAACGTCGTATTACGTTTTATATTTATTAGACGATAAATAATATCAAAGGAAATTTTTATTCAATTGACTCTTCACCATCGTCAAGAAGTTTTAGATCTAAAATTTGGTAATTTGAAATTTCTAATCCCGTCTGATGTTTTTATTCTTAACGTTTGTTTTAGAGTAATCTATTTTGTGTTCCTACATTATAATTTACTTGTAAAATTTATAGAGTGACACGTTATAATCAGGAATATGGCTGTCTTATGGGTTGTAAAGCCTTTGGTCTGGATTTAAGTCTCCCAACGTTTTAGAGGTCCCTGCTGCCTCCATCATCAAGATGATGACTCAGGCAGCAAGGACCTCTAAAACGTTTGTAAACTTCTATCAGAATACACGGGGCTACAACCCAGAAGACAATCTCACCGCTGTGAAAACCTCAAATCCTACTTGTTATGATCACATTTGATTTTATTAAAACCCAAAAAGTACATTCCTTCTGAACTCAAAAGTTTGCCGCCCAGTAGAACCATCTCCAACAAATTGAGCAAGAACAGGGCAGACTGTTACATTGTTTGTTTAAAGGAGTGGGGGGAGACAGGAGGGATGCATTCTCCTTTCGCAGTTTCATATTCAGGCTCTGTGTTGCGGTTTCGACTTCAGTTGGGGTCGGTCCTTACAATAGCAAGCCACTGGATCTGCGGTTTCACCACTTTATCTCCGCCAAATCAAATTCTAATAGTGACTGCAGGGCAGGGACACCCCAGCATTCTCACTCATCCACCGCAAAAAAGAAAAATTCTAAACAGAAAAGATCATTTGATAGATCAGACGAATTAGCGGACTGGGTTTGGCTCGGCCATAACGAGGTTCAGAAAGGATGAGAGACTAGATTTTAAAAGTGGCCGTCCGTGACGTACTTAGATTCGTTTGTTTTCACAATAACTTATAATACTTATTGATAAAACTTAAATAGTTTGTTCGTCTTTCGGAAGATGTCTCTTCTCACTGTCATGCTATGTGTGTGTTTCTCCTCTTAATGATTTTATTTGATCAGCTTGTCAAATTGCCATTAATCTCTGCGGAGGAGTCTTGTAGCAATTTATTCCAGTAACATACTTTTATACCCAGCTGCGTCGGTAAAGATTCAATGAAGCAATTTAACTACTGTTGGTGTTTTTCTGGCATGTGACGCCGTGTGGACTCACAGATAGATATAAACGCTGTGAGAACCTCATATATTGCAGTTTAAATATTTGAAGACATTTCTGGACGCCCTAGAGCACCATTTTTTTTTTAAAACTTTTGGCTTCTGCGGACACCCACTTAATTACTAGTGGAAGCCGGGGAATCCTAAGCCATTTCTTCGATTTGAACCTAAGACAATACACAAAAATATACAAACAATTCACAAACGAAAAAATATACAAGAATATGAATTTTAATTTTAATGGGAAGGTTGATGCTGCATCACAGCGAGTAGCTTCTAAATATTTGGTTTCATTTTTCAGAGTTGAATTCTGAGGTCAGATTCTACATTTTTAAAAACGGTTTCCGTATTATTTCTTAGGTACATAAGAGCTGAGATAGATTTTTCACACAAATAGGTTTTAGGGAATGGAATTAAAATGTTCAGTGCTTTGTACGATGGTAATACGGGATGATCCGTTCGTACATTCAGCCAAAAATTCAATCCTGTTAATTTGTCAATACCTTCATTAAATGGACCTTTAATCCAATTTATACTTTCATCTCGAGGTGGAAATTACTCGCAAAAACTGCATCCCAGATCTTACAGATGCTGGATGCTGAATTTAAATCTTTCGCTGCTCTTTTCTCCAAACACTGCACTAACCATGGCTTTAGCGGCAGGTAATATCAGTTCTTCAGCGATTGTTTGAGCTTTCACAGCATTTTCATTGCAAGAAACCGATGAGATCTCCTCAATTGTTTTCGTGCTTTGTAGGAGCTCATATTCTTCATTTTTTAAAAAAATTGACAGATTTGATAGCATGTTATTTATACTTACTTTACAAGTGTCTTCGTAATTCAGATTGTTTCATGGTCTCATTTAACAATAATTTATAACATAACAAACATTGCGGCTACTGTTCGTGTTCGGAACCTGGACACGTGAAACTCCCCGATAAACATCAAACATCGTATTTGCGACATTTAATCTTCTATAGTCGCTCAGTGATTGGAGCTTGGCTCCTTGGTAGACACTTGAATCTTCTCAGGGGTGTTAACGGCATGTAACTGCCGACAACTAGAAGCTGCTTCTATTGCTGAATATGTTTCTATTCCTTTACACTATTTATTTATTCAAGAGCAATACAGATGAAGATATTTGGCTTTAGCTTCAAGAAGGTGATTTCAGAATTGTATAGGATTTGCGTGCGACTGTGTTCAAAGTTTGTTGAAGAGTCTTCCAAACTGACAGGCAGCTGTAAGCATCTTTCCCCTGGTTCGAAACATTCACTTGCGTCTAATTGGCTCCATCACACTCCTTAAAATGTATGGTCCAGAAACTTTCGTCTGCTGAGTGACAATGAACCATGAAGTCCAAACTGACTTTTGACATATTGAAGCTATAAATGTCAAAGTTTGACACATGAGACTACACCCAATTCACGACAATTTATTACCCAATTGGTGTCAAAATCAAGACTTCCGGGAACCGAAGTTCCTCGCACGTCTGTGTCTTAAACATTTAGTTAGATGCCATGAAATGGAAGTATCCATCCCAGTAATTACACTCCAAACACAACAAAGAGTTAAAATTTTGAAATGGAAACTTAAAACAAATAAGAAATTAAATATTATGATTAAATTACCTCAGCAGAAAATGTAATTTGGACCGTTACACTTCTTTTGAAGTAAATCACACCTTTGTTGACGCACTGAGGCCCTCATTACAC
>NW_019059807.1:52454-66033 GCF_000696155.1 Zootermopsis nevadensis
CTTCACACTTACAGAGCGTTTTAAAAAATACAGTTTCAGATTTTGCTTTTTTGCGTAAAAATACGTTGTTAATCTGCTGGGAAAAAATTATTTAATGTCCTAAACAGTCGTAGACACTCGGGGATCCGCGAACCACAGGTTGAGAGCCGTTGATCGAGAGGAACGGAAAAGAATAGGCTGTGCTTAGTGCATTATAAAGCTGCGCTGAAAATAAACATTTGCACTCATGAAAGTTTAAAATGTGTAGTACTGACACCTATTAACGTCTTCATGTATTCTTTTTCTTTCTAAATAGATGGGATTAGTGAATTTTGATGTTTGAGGCCTAAGATTCAATTTAAAATCCACCAGAACCATAATACGTATATGAAAGTAGCATCTAGCGTAAGAAGACAAACATTGGTTGGATCGCGTGCAGATTGAGGCCCACGGGTTGAGCGAAATGTCCTTCATCTTCCTACAACCTCTCCTTTTTGATTTCCAACAATCTCGTCTCTCTGTTCTGGCACCTGGCTGAGCCATCATATTCTGGGTCGTCCCATGGGTCGATTTAAGCTGCAATTGTAATTTTCAATAAAATTATTCTAGCCATTATCTTCTTAATCTTAATAGCCATAATGAGACTTTAAATATTATAATTGTTTTACAACTGTTAAACAATTATTTCATAAATATTTGTTCAAGAAAATTCCATTATTACGTTTATAAGTTGATATCATTTAGAACTGTGTGAGATTGATACGACGATGAAAATGACAGTAATGTTCTGGGTTGTAACCCGGAAAAACAAGGATTTCAAGGAACAGCATATTGGCTAACACGTTTAGAAAATTTATTTATTTATTTTATGTTTTTATTTAAGGTTGCTCTGTCTATAAAACTCATTGTTTAAACTTATTCTGTGTTTTAAGTAACTATTTGCTTACGGTGTGCATCGACGAGTTTGATTTTAAATCAGGAAAAAGCAGTCGATGCTTCAGACTGTAGTCAAAGCATCACAGGTCTAAGTAGAGGACATTTTCTTGCAGTAAATACGCTTGTCACAGCAGTTTAAGTGCAGGTAGTTAACAACTACTGCAAGTCTGCACTGCGTTTCAACCCAGAAGACGAACATTGAAATGAGTATCATGTCCTCAGAAGAGACCTAATTTTAATATGAGCTCCGAAACACTGTGTGTGTATTCTTCACTTTGCCAAAGTCTTTAAATTTATCTGGGTGTCTGGGCAGAAAAATCCGCATACAGATACTTCAGGCATTGAACCCAGACCCCTCTCAATGAGAGTCCATTTTCTAGTCCCGATACCACCAAATCCCCACAACACATTTCGGCACTTAAGATTTTTCTACGACGGAGCCAGTTTCATCTGTTGCTACAGCTCAAGATGTGTTTGTTTCGGTCAGATTTTGACATCGAAACAGATTCGGTCTGTGGGTTTTCAACCAGGGCGGCCCCAAGGTTGAGTTATTAATTAACCCGGGAATGTTTTTTTGTATCGTCAACGGGGAGAATAAATTAGTCAATTAACACTTTGCACCTCTCCATGTGAAGACTGTGATGGACGCGGGAATCCCTCCCGGGTACAGTCCCCCATGCTGTGAATGATCACATCGGGGTTAATGCACTTCCATGCAGCTATAAAGTTGAATTTGATTATCGCTTGGAGGGAGCGGTGTGACACGGTCCAGTATCGTGGTGTAGTCATTACCAGCCCTGCTTCGTGTTTGCTGGGTTCCGGGTTTGACTCCCAAGCAGGAGACCAGTTATATTGTTGTGATTAGAGATTCGATCGGGGGGGGGGGGGGGTAAAAAAACAAACAAGGTTCAACACCGCTAATAGCAAAGTCCTGAGATAGTTCCTCCATCTCCCATCCTCATAACCTCTCTTCCTGAAGTTCATATTTTATATTCATCTTTCGCATCGGAAGTTTCCAAAGAGACTTCCTCCTATCATGTTTTTTTTTTGTCCTAATCTTATGTGAAGCTCATCCTACGTTACGAGGTTTCTTATAAATAATAACAAATTTCAGGTCATATCTTAAAATATACCACGACAGGTTGCTCACGTACTCTGGAGATCATTACAATTATCACTCACCAAAACTCAATGCTAAGTAAATCTACAGTTTTCATCATACCTTCTAATTCAATGCTGTAAAAATCTCTACATTTGAAACAACTTCATTAAATAAACAAAGAATCAAGTCTCCGCTCGTGGTATAGTCTAGTGTATTGACCAACTGTCCGTTACCAGGGCTTCGCGTGAGGATACAATTAATTAGCATGACTGGTGATTTCATGTGCGCTGAAAGATTTCTCATTCATTTCATGCTGGAATACTAACCAGGACTGATGTTTTGTAAATACCGACGCCAGTTTTTCAATGTATCATTGCGAGCTTTTTCTTTCAAATGAATGTTAGATATTGTTTTTTCCCTAAGAACTCTAAATATGTAAGACTTGAGGTTCTCACAGCGGTGAGTACGAAGATTTCTGTCTTCTGGGTTGTTGCCGTTTGCCGACGTTTCAGAGGTCATACTGCCTCCATCATCAGGGCGATGAGTATGAAGATTTCTGTCTTCTGGGTTATTGCGCTGTGTAGTCTGGTCGATGTTTACCAACGTTTCAGAGGTCATACTGCCTCCATCATCAGGGCGATGAGTCTGAAGATTTCTGTCTTCTGGGTTGTTGCACTGTGTAGTCTGGTCGATGTTAACCAACGTTTCAGAGGTCATACTGCCTCCGACATCAGGACGATGAATCAGACTACACAGCGCAACAACCCAGAAGACAGAAATCTTCAACTCTAAATATAGTCACTGCTAGAATTTACCTTCAGTTTACATACTTAATACGTTCTTTGATAAAGGATCTGAAAATATAAACAGATAAAGATACCTTATACAATATAAATGAAGAATCAGGCAATAAACAAACAAATACTTATCGGCGTATTATATGCCCAATCAGTAATATAAGTAAATAAATAAGTGAGAAATAAAGTGTACAATAGAATACCATGGCTTGCGAAATAAGTAATGCGCCTGTCTTTGTTCAAATAAATATACGTAGCTGTACGAACCAAATTGCGTTAATTAAATTAGGCTTTTCAAATCTTTTGTGTGAAAGTTCATAAAATGACACATATTTTAGAGTTTTTCCCCCATCGCCCAGTTTTAAGGAGAAATAAAATTCGGAAGACAGGTTAATTTTACATCAGACAAGAGAGTGAAATATAATCTGTTGGTTCCATTGGATGGAGATAATCTCTATTCCTGGACTTAAAGTGGACCCAACAGTGTTAACGTTCACGTTTATACCTGATAATAAAAGCTAAAACTAACACTGTCATTTAAAAGTTGTTTTTATCAAAATACGAGACGAGCGTGTAAAATGTTTGTCAGTTTTAAAGTTTTACTGTCCCTACGGCTATCATCATCAAGAATGTTGATCTCTAGATTAGGGGGATAGTACTTTAAATTAGGCAACCTAAATCAATGAGAGTTTGTAGAAATGCAAGTGAAATTTTTAAAGTAATTCGTGAGGAGAAAATACCACTTTATACCATGGAAACGTTGAAATTTAAACGTATTTCATATAAAAGAAGCTTCAGTTTAACCGAGTTTAGATAAAAAAGGATAGCTGAGTCATTAAAGAGGCCGGTTGCGGTATGAGCGAAGGGAATTCAATCTCTAAGAATTGGGCTACCGCGTGTCTTTACCGGTTCAGGGACCAGTCCGATATCGAGTCCAATTGGCGGAGATTAAGAATACATGAAGCCTTATCTCCACTCAGCCATTTGTCATAATGCTTACAAACAGCAAGATGACTCTATGAAACTTGTCTTTCGGGGATGATCCGCGTCGAATGTGGAAAAATGCAACGTTTCGGCAAACATTGCAATCGCCGTCTTCAGGGTGAATATGTCTGTTGGCCGGACACGTACTCGTCACCAGTTGGTAGTCGCCCGCTCGCCCACTGTGCTAGTCAGATCCTCCGCTACTCCCTGCTCTATTCAGGTCCTTCAAAAACTCCGAACCGACATATTCGCCCTGAAGATGGCAACTGTAATGTTCACCGAAACTTTAGATAATTTAATGCGGCTGATCCCCGAAAGCCGAAGTTATACAATGAAATACAGCCGCGGAATCCTAAGGACAAGATTTAACAAGGCAGAGCAACCTTATTTGCTTTTGTCATGCGGTGATGAATCTTTGTTAGGACCAGGGGACAAGAATCGCTGAGGGAGGAGGGGGGCCTCTTCCTTCCTTCCTTCTGGTCTCTGTTACCCGCAACTTTATATTCGTATCAGGAATTATTATTACGTGCTGTTCACTGATTCAGATATTTCGATAACAGGATTTCAACCCCTCCGCAGGGTCAGTAGGGGAGGAAACAATAATCCACATTAGCTACAATTTGAAGGGGGAGGGGTAGTCCGTAGCTGCAGATATGTTGGTTCGTGACCAGAATCAACTGACTCATGATATGACAACACTGCATCAATTGCTGTTCATATTTAGAATCTGAAGCTGCAGGTGTGGTGGTCTTATTTCTTGTCCAGAATCGACTGTTAATCGAGTTTCAGGTTTTTAACGACACATAAAATATTTTTACATATATGATGGTCGTTAAACTGCAGAGGATTTCCAGAGTCGCGTACTAAGCTTTGCCAATTTTACCCACCTTGATTTCATCGTAATAATATTTGATGAAGAGTATAATGTATAAAGATACTTCCTCTCTCTTTTATTTATATATTCTCATGCTACGTGTTTTTCCCGTTAGGACTGATAACTAAGTTCTAAACCCATACAAAACTGTGCATAAATTTGTAGTATATTATAATCCTCATATTTGTTGTGTTGAAATATTAATGTGAAATATTTTAACTTCAAGGGTTACACTAACTTAATCTGCCCGATTATTTTGTGAGAGCAAATGTATTACTGTACTTATTGTAATATTCACGAGTTGACTCCCACCGTATTATAACAGTACCTTCTAATTATCATTCTATTGTCCCTAGGAAAGATCCATGTTTTGCTAAGTCATAGAGATTGCCATTGCGTTTAAGATATAGTTTATACAGTGAATGAATTCAACATCCAAATACACTTCTGTAAACAGACAACGTCTCAAATTATAGATCTAAATCTGTAAAATGTTTTTATGTTTACGTTAAAATTTTAGATTTCTGTGGTTATCACGACGGTGGGGATGTCTTCTGGGTTGCGACGCCATTTAGTCTTGTAGGTGGAGACCATCATCTCTGAGGATTCCCTCCATTTTCTCATTACGTCTGCTGTTTTACGAGCAGATAAAACACATGCCACTGACTTTAAGACCCTAACGTGAAATGTCTTTTCCAAGAAAAATTGTTGCAGGAGAGATTTTAAAATAATGCGTAACTCATTAGGAATTTGTACATGTTTCAATAAACGTTATATTTGAATCTATACTATGGAGATTTGTCATTTATGAATAGATATTGTTAAAGCTGTTAATTTTCGAAGGAGGGTTTTCTTTGCCTTTTGGGTTCATCGGAAAAACTATTTTTGGCCCGAAGGAAAACGAAAGTTGAACTTGTGTGTTCTACGTAAACGTAGGAAAGCCCTCAAAATGAACCTGGATGCCTTTTGTGGATTCCTCTGTTGGTAAAAACGAATGATTTGCCTCTTCACGCTGTAGCTCCCATATATTACAGGAGGAAGACGATTCCAGCACTTGAGTGGCACCCTGAGGTTCGTCTTAACAAAGAGAGGGTAATTAAATCATTAATTCCTCCGCCAATTAATTAAGACTGGATGTGGCTTCTAGGGGAGCCAGTTCACCCTGAAGGAGACACGAGCTGAGCGTGCTCTGACGATCCAACTGGCCGGGCCTGCTACGGTACGTTGAAAACTGGTGATAACAGATACTGTTGCTTCAAAAGTCAAGTTGGCTTTCTGACTAAGTACCAGGACATTAAGGCGTGTGGAGACTTGGAGGTAATGTAGCACATCCTAGACAGAGACAACGATAATTCTGAGTAATCATCTGAAATATTCGGCAACATATTCGTCTTGTGCGGAGAGTACCAGGTACGGAGCAGGTAAGAGACCGATTGATCACCCATTCGTTCCGGGAATTGAACCCAGTTCGTTCAATCCACTCCATTCGAGCAGGAATAAAAATTCAATGCCAGAAAAATTTTCGGTGGGAGTCATCTACCAACAGCAATACAAACTGCAATATTTTACTTCGGGATGAATGTGTTAAAACTAATTTATTGACATTAAATAACACACAAGAGAAAATAATCCACCTTCTTGGCGCCTGTCCACTTTTAATAAGTTCATATTTCTCATGTTTGATAATTAAGAATTTCTGTCTTTCCGTTCATTGCACAATTTTCCTATACCATTTCCCTCCTTTATATTTTCCGGCTGGTCACCAGTGAGTTACCTCTGTCCGGATAAAACGAAGAGCTCCATAATTTGTGCTGTTTAACAGGTATTATATTACGATTATTCGACCAATAAATAACAAAGATTGACAGTGCATGCAGTGCGCATGGGAGAGATAAGAATTGCATACTTCATTTTGGTTGTAACGCCTGAAGGACTACATTACCTTTGCGTAGATGGGAGGATAACATTAAGACAGATCTTAAGAAACTAGGGCGGGAGAGTTTGTACTGGATTAATTTGTCTCAGGTTGGAGACCAATGGCGGGCTATTATGAATTCTATAATGAACCTT
This sequence comes from Zootermopsis nevadensis, assembly GCF_000696155.1. The sequence goes on from NW_019059807.1 coordinate 59,197, forward strand.
CATTAGCTAAGCAACTATTAGTTTCTCACGAACTTTTGCATGGAGTTAATCAGTCACTCAGACAAGTGTGGTCACAGAAACCTCGACAACGCCATAATTATAACGTGAGACTTAAGATTCCGACGGCGTCGAGTCTGAAAATGCCTGTCTTCAGGGATGTTACGTCGTGTGATCTTGGGGCTTGCTGCCTTCATCAACAGGGCGATATTTGTGTATTAAAGCCTGTTTTTCTTTCAGAAATAACTAAAGAGCCTTATAAGGTCAACATGTTGTGTGTTTGAGTTTATTCACCTTTGAATAAGTTGACCAATTTCAGCGAAATTTGGTATAAGTAATATGCAGTTAACGGTCACCCTGTCTTAAATGCTAGTGTTCTATGGTCTGTAATGTCGTCTATAACACGAACTAGTGTCAGTATACCACCGTAACACGTCTTCAGAAAATACTCAACGTTTGTTAAGGTTATTTTCTTAGCATGTAAAACAACATGGCGGCCAAGAGAAATTTAACTTCCAATTTGACAGCGAAAAGTAATGAGTCATTGGAGATAGTAACGAACTTCTGCGTGGAAATGCGTTGTAAATATTTTTACAGTTGTTGTATGACTGTTGTTAAAAGCCCAATTCAAGAACTGCACACATGGCAACAGTCCTAAGATTTAGGTTTACATTTGATATATTTCATGTGAACAGAATATGTATTTATGCATGTAATAAGCTCATCTACAAAGTTACGTTCAATTCTTCATTCTCAATTATTTTCTTGTTATCGTTATTATTATTATTATTTTTGGGGCCCGCAGTGGGCGCTTGGTCGCTGGGACCGTGAGTTCGAATCCCACTCAAGCCATGGATGTCTGTCCTGTGTACAGGTAGAGGCCTTGCGACGGGCCGATCCCTCGTCCAAGGAGTCCTACCGAATGTCTGTAGATCAAGCCAGTGCTCAGGCACTTGAAGAACGGGTCGATCCCAGTATCCCCAGTCTTATTATTGTTATAACTTTTCTGTATTAATTATTGTGTCCTTGTGTTCTCCTGTGCTGTATCAGTAATTGGTCGTCTGATTTTTGATGCAGGTTGAATTGAATTATTATTATCATTACGTGTTATTATTAAATCTAATACAAACCTGTTGTAAATTGCAAGTAATATACAATTCTTGCCCGCTGGCTATTGAACAAAATGTTAATTGTATATCTCAATTATAAACTTATATTACCCAAATATAACATTAAAAATTTAACATTTATGGTACTGGAAATAACTAATATTATACTTTCGTTCGACACTTTTGTATTAATATCTTCTTGTTTTAAAACAAGCTTTCGCTGCATGATTTCCCCACCATGTTTGCAGTCTCAGATAAATCTAACATGGCACTGTGGTGTGCGCAGACGGAGCATAGAATGTGCGCGGCGTGCTCTGAACCAATCACCGACAAGTACCTGCTCCAAGTGAACGGTCGCTCGTGGCATTCGCACTGTTTGCGCTGCTGTGTGTGTCAACTTGCGTTGGACAGAGATCCCTCATGCTTTATCAAGGACGACAGTATATACTGCAAGACCGATTATGCCAAGTGAGTACCAGAATTTCTTACTAGCTGTCAGTGTTATTCTAAATTCAGCTGTGCAAGAAATTCCATGTTATGGAAACGGAAAAATTGAGGAATGTACAGAGAGAAAGCCAGAACAGAGGCGAAGATTGGAGGATACTAGCAGTCAAATTGATATGAAATAAAGACAGAACATATAGTGCGGGCAAGAGCCAATTGTTTCTCAGGATAAGAACTAATTGCCTTGTTTTTTTAACACAATAATAACTTTTCCGATTACATAACAAGTGTGGAATTTCTTGATCAGTTGAGTGACTATCAGTTTCCCGAGAAGGATCTACTCCATTGAACCTAGAATGCCCGTCACTTTCGCTCGTCAGCCAATTCCATCAAAGTATTTATTTATGTTTTACGTAAGGTTTTCTTAATCAAAGGTTTTAGTGGCTCAGATTATATGACATCAGATTGGATGATTATTACTGAATAATTAAATTCAAAATACATTGAATAATCTGCCATGGCCTATTTAAGGTGATTACTATCCCGGTCTCCACGCCGAGATTTGAACCAAGCATATTCCAAATGTGAAGCATAAGTAATGATAGCAGCTCGATTGTGGCGTTCTTTTTCTCTTCTATTATTTGTTTTAAGGTCCTTTTTAATATTATCATCTCAGTGTGTTAAGTAGGTAATGACTAACACTTTGCCACGTTCCGGGTTCGGATTTGGAATTATACTTGCCTTCCAGGCAAATGGCACGAACGTTCCTTGAAATACAACCGCTTTTTAAAATATTTTCAGTTCGTCATTCGCAGAAATTTTTAAAACAATCCTCAGTTTCCCAAGCGAAATTATGCATGAGATAAACTACAAACGTTGCCTCATTAGTAGTTGTATTTCGCGTTTTGAGATAAACATTTATCTGTGAAATTCGTAACTATTACTTTTGTTTGATTTTGTTCTTTTATAGTTCTGCAGGAGATTACAATAACGTAATTATTTTGTATGAATACTCTTATTTTAAAATATTCTTTTTGTGTAGAATTTTTTATTTTAACAACAAAGAATAACGAAAGTGTTTGGATTGTTCCGAAGAGAGGCGAAGTTGGTAAGAAGAGATAGCAGTAAGTAGGCCTAAACTTACCTCTCTAGGCCTGTAGTAGGCCTTGAGATTTGTTCAAAGGCTTGTAATGTGCTGTAAAGAACACAAGATTTGAACATATTTTCTAAATATATATGACTCGTGTCGTATTACTAATTTCTTTGTTTTAGATTTTATCCATTGCCAAATGATATCATCTGCTTCTTTAAGTGTTAAGAGGAGGGTGGGACGTATTCAGTTGAATCCTATAGATGTAGCTGCTCTCAATTCGTGAGTACCTCGTTCTTCCAGATCTTACAGAATAGTGTCACCCTCCCTTCTTACATCTAAGGACGACGTACGATGCATCGTTAGAAATTTTGTGATTAATAATAATAATAAACAGACAATGGGACAAAATTAAAAACAAAGAAATAAATAAAACTTCAAAAATAAATATGGGCCTTTTAGGCAAATCCGCTTCAGGGTCTTATAACATAATTTACGAAACAAAATAATCAATCATAATAGTAATGGTAACTATTTAAAGATTAGATATAATGTTGGCAGCAGTGATATTATTGGCTTATAATTCCCTCAAGTCCTCGTACTTATCGAAACTTTAAAAATAAAAGTTACCGCTCTGAGTACTTGTTACTGTCACATTTACTATTCATATATGCGTCATTCATTCCATAATCACCATGTCTCAGATTTATGAAGAACGCAAGATGCTGTGGCAGTGAGATGAACAATAGATCAAGTCAGCTGCGTTACTATGGGAACTGGGAAACAAAGAACGTAGGATTTGTTTGTGTAAGATGATGGAAAGGTGTTTACTTAGCACGGCAACGAATTGATACGTGATCTTGACTCAGAGCGGCCCCTTCTGCTTAGCGTGACTGTCTGGATTCCGCCTCTCATATAATTCACGATACTTTGTCTGCTCATGCAGTTTCATTGCTTCGAACAAACTATGAAAGGCGCAACACCTAATCCATGCCGGTGGACTCAGAATTTCCACACGAGCTTCTTCGCGCCTTGGCATTCTGAATGTTTCTTTTCCTTCCAAATAGCTTCGATGAAGACATCAACATCTTGAGCATAAAATTACCGGAGCAGTACACTTTACAAGAAAAAACTTAAAAAAAAACTAAAAGTAAAGCAGTCCCACTACACGCCATATGGGTCGTTTGGGGGGAGAGGTTATATAGCTCCTACTCATTCTTAACCTCAGCACTAGATGGGGTTAGTGGTCAGTGCCAGCGTTTAACCCCCGAGAAAGGACCCCGATACCCATTGTAGAGGAAGCTGGGTGGGCCCCAGACCCGGTCTGGACGCAGAGGCTAGAGGAAAAATCTTCTGCCCCTGTTGGGGATCGAACCCCCATTCGTCCAACCCTTAGCTAGTCACTATACTGACTGAGTAAGATTGAAACAGTAATTTCTTTGTTATAGTGTTTCGTTTATCATAACCTTATTGTTTAGATGAAGATATCTGTCTTCTGGGTTGTTACTCCATGTAATATGGTGGACGTTTACCGACGTTTTAGAGGAACTTGCTGCTGTCATTTGCTGGGAAATGAGAATTCTAGAAGATCACGCACACTTTCAGCATCACACGGCTGAACAAGCCAGACGACAGCCATCTTCATATTCATTGCCGTGAGAACCTCAAATTCCACTTTATTGTTGAGATGATAGCACAGTTGCAAATAAGGAGCGTCTACTTTAAGTTTATGCATTACAAATTATTTAAAATTTCCCATATATACGAAATAAGACATATGTTGAAATTTCTCTTAGCCTATTAATTTTAGACGAAAATATTCATGAACATTGCGTGTTTTATCTTAGACAAATGAAGGCATTTAATTATACAAAAATTATTAGCCTGCATAACACTGTTTAAGACACATATATGGTTCTTTATATCCTCGTTTATTTTAAAGTTTTCAACACTAAATGTTTAATTAAATACAATTTATTCTTTTAAGCATTATCAGGAATGGTTTGCTTTTGAGCAACAGAGTATAATGTTTGTAAAATATATAGAAACGGGGAAATTAACATATTTCCATTCATAACTTCACATAAACGGCTCTGAGGCCTCGACATGCATCGCAGTAAAACTGACCACTCACCACGCATTGCTTATGTTAACAAAAGATGGAGCCTTCAGGTCCCCAGTACGAATTGAGAACAGATTCGCATCTTCTGCATCCAGTGTGTTGTTTTTAAGACACTGACTGGTATGTAGTACAATGGACCACATGAAACACGTCTCTGACACTCAGAAGTCAACCTTGTTGAGACATTATTTGCATGTCAAAGCTCTGGTACATGGAACGGTTTAGGGCTGCAATTAACGTTTCTGACTCACATGTGGGGAAATATTGGGTTCCAGTTATAGTCAAAATTCCCTTCAGATATCATCGTAATTTTACTCAGTAACTCCTCATCATAGTGCATGCAGATTCCACCACGCTTCATTCCAAACCGCATAGCCTTATCAGTTAATACAGCGTCAAACTAGAACGCTCTGTACTTGTATTCAAAAGGAACGCGTACATGGTTCGAATCTCAACCTGGTTTTCGAGCAACAGGTCACATGACTCATTTCGTCCTCGATGTAGACTTATTTTCTGCTGTATTTCAAACAGTGCCAACATATCACAGGATCCACGCAGCAAAGTCCTTCTTAAGAAGCTGAGAGTCGCTCAGCTAGTCAAGAAATTCCCCGCCTCTAAAGAACGCCAAGATCCATCGCAGCTTTTAAAAGAGCCAGATGTATCCAAGTCACTCTCAATTTAAATTTTTCTTATACTACTGCATCTTAAACAGGCCCCACGAAAGCTCGAACTTCAGACCGCGTTGTGCCTCGTATTACAGGCTACCTCTTGTGCTACGTAAAATAAAGGAGTCTTTCACGGAGCCCTCCGGATTGTTTCCGATCCCTGAACTGTGTTTTGACACCGCGGTCCTATTTGGCACCACCATCTTGTTATTGTTGTTTCAGTAAGGCAGTATCATGGGAAATGTCGGCGGAGATACAAGACATTCCGTCATACCCCGAGGAACAAAGAATCTTTGGGGGTCAGCGAAGAAGAGGACATTGTCATGTCAACGAGATTACCGTCAGATGTCACTAGTGCGGGGAGGGGAATGACAAATGAAATCGTATGTGCAAGTCATGCATATGTGTGTGGCAGAAGACATCTTCAATCCTGGCCCAATGCCATCAGATAGCGGGTACAGGGAGCTTCTCTAATGTGGAACCTGGAAATCCTCTAGTTCTGGGGAGGTCCAATCCTCTGCTTAGTAATGACGGCCCTCACTTCATCACCCGCGCTGTGCATTTGAAGTACACCGACTGAATTAGTGCATAGGAAATTGTTTCTCAACCATTTCCACGTGACAGAAACTCGAAATGGGCTCGTGGTTAAACATCTCACGGCACACCGGATCATATATTCGTGTTCTAAAGTATGTGCAATGTGGTTTGTAGATTATGGTTCTGAGGTATGTGACTGCTACGTCCTAGGTCTATCTGTTAAAATTCATCTGATTCCTTCAACCTTCGAAGTTGTAAAATGAACCAGTCGTTATCCGAAGCCTCGATTTATTGAATAAGTAAACTTTGTTAAAAATCATATTAAATATTTTTTATCTCGTGGGTGTTTCTGTGTGCGGAATGATGCAGACGAAGATGCAGACAGAAGTAAGAAGTTTTCGCCGGACTGTAGGAGCTGTAAAAAGCAGCAACTCATTGCTTGCTCCCCGCCCCGCAATAATCCGGATTATTTGAAGTGGAAGAATGGAAGAGACCACTGCGCACAATGGTTGATCCACTTGTACCTGTGGGACATCAGAGCCTCCTGTCGTGCTGCCACGATGGCATCTAGCGCCTTTTCCATTGTCTACACAAGCTTCTGAACCATCTCTTAACATAAACTCTAAAATACTGTCAATTTAGTTCTCGTGGAGGTTGAAGAAACCCTTCGAGTGTTTTAAAGGAGCAGTTGCAGACATTTCATTTCTCCTGTAATCAGTGGCGGTTATTTTTATGTAATTTATGTAATGCGTTATTATTATTATTAATATAGGGTATTTACTTCCATGTACGCGAGACAAACCTTGCCCCTAAGGTACAGCAGCTATTTCCGAAATACATTTTGTTTTTAATACGCGTTACATGTATTATATA
>NW_019059807.1:66128-80968 GCF_000696155.1 Zootermopsis nevadensis
GCCCGGAATGTTGGCCAAATATTTTTTGATTGACTTGGAGACAGTTCCAGTTGCTCCTATAATTATTGAGATTCCTCCTGCTTTCACTTTCCACATTCGCTGTATTTCAATGAGAAGGTCCCTTTGTATGTTCCACCTAATATAACAGTAAATATCTCTTAAAAATGTTTTATAAGTTCTTTATGATACTTAGCGTAAACAGGGATTACTTCTTTGAACAGCATTACCCAGTTGTCAGCTGTAATGGAGAAGAGTTGTTTCCTTTGCAGTACGGACTGAATTTTTAAATGTTATTTAAACTAGCTTCGGCTTTAAAGTGTTAAATATCATGTGAGTAGTTTCTCTTGTAATCAACTAGGTTTATTATTTTTCATCAGTTTGATCCAAATTTTTCAGTGGCGGCTTAACAATAACAAGAATTTTTTTTTTTTTTTTCAGTTTTGGAAGTACGCTTAAATGTTCCCCCGTGATTAATCTTCACGTCCTCAAAGTTCAAAGAAATATACAGGTAAACTTTCACGCATTCTAAATTTCGACACCATGAAACTTATTGAAAAGAAAGATGGATTAGACTTTTGACGTGTTGGCGAAGAGAGAAATTCCATTTCTCCGACCGGGAAACAGGGCGCAATCAGCAACTGTATTGACAAATTTGGTAACAGTTTCTTGTGCTTGGATATTCCTTCCGCGTGGCATACTTTGCCATAAACTTAACCCTTGTGTGATGAGTAATAGTACCGCATATTTAATATCCTCTACCGTATTAAATGCGAACTAACATGCTTCCAGAAAGGGACAAGTTTTTCAGAGACAAACACCTTACAGACTGCAACATAAACTACTTTCCGATTCCATAAACATTTGTCTATGTCACCCACCGCCTTGTGGCAGGTGGAACGCTTCAAATGGCCTTGAAGTGGCGTCCCACTGTGTTTCAGACCTTACATCAAATACACAAGACCCGTGCCATAAGGTCTTAATACGTTGACCTCACAGCAAAGATTTATCCTACATCAATTAAAAAGTTATTCATTGGGTTAAAATATTCTCGGTGACATTTCAGGCTATCATGGCGGCGACCACAAAGATTACTGTCTTCTGGGATGCGGTCTGTTTATCCCCTCTATCATCAGGGCGATGAGTAGATGAGAATCATATTCTTTAAAATACTCTATTTTATGAAAGTAAAATGTCTACCACAGTGTTCACAAATTTCATGGAGGTCATCTTCCTTGAGAAGCTAACAGTTTCTCAACTGATGAAGAAATTTCCTGCATATTATAAAACCCTAAATTCCATTTCCGTCTTCATAAGAGTCCATGTCTGGTCCCAGTCCTCTGCCAGATGAATCTAGTCCTGCTTCGTATTTGGGAGGTCCCTGGTTCAAATCTCGTCCCAGAGACCGGCTGTCCTAACTGGGGTTTCTCGTCATTTTTCTCAGTCCGACCACTCAAATGCCTGGATAGTACCTTAAATTAAGTCATCGCTTATTTCAACATCTTTTCTAATTCATTATTCACTGGCATCTCATTCTTCTCATTCGATAATCTGAGCTACTAAAACTTGTCGTTCAATAAATTGTAAATAAAACACCTTTGAGTTCGGTTATCGTATACGTAGGGATATTTATGAGTAGGATCTTAGATTGTCACGGCTTTGAGTATAAGGATAGCTGTTTTCTGGATTGTGCCGTGTAGTCTGGTAGACGTTCACCATTGTTTGAGTGGTCTTAGCTACTTCCATCATCAGTGCTTTTAACTCTGAAGTTAGTCATATTCGGGAATATTTCTAACGTCCAGACGTCCATCTCTGGAACTATATTTAACTTGTTTTCCTTTAGTCGTGATGCTTAGTCGTAGGTACAGTTTGATCAGAGATGTAAGTTGTGATGCTGGAAATGGTACATATGTGAATGATCCTTAGCTTTAGGCAAGAAGCACAACACTGCCGATTCATTATCTTGTTTCTGTATAACCGGATATATGAACAACATAATCTCTCCCGAGTCCAGATAAGTGTTTGTATGAAATGTCTTTTTTTACAAAAAAACACGAACTGTATGTTCCCACCAACGGCTATATTGCTTCTAATTATTGATTAATTAACAGTGATTTATATCGCCTTTACGTGTAAAATAACCAAGTTGTAAAGGTAAATTAGTTTGTTCATACGAATACAGTCGCCACACCTATACAAGTTTCCCGAACTACGAACAAACGACTGTGGATTTACTAATTACAATACTTCATTATGTTTTCCTACTTCTCATTCACGCCGCATCGCGTCGCCCTAGTCTACCGAATATTGGATCATGTTGCTGGTGGCTAATGAGTTCCAAGGCTCGATTACTAATCAACACAAGCCGTCTAACAAAAATATAGTTTTCTGGTCACGAAAACAAAAGCTCGTTGACTAAACGAGTTAGGACGAAATTTTGGTGTTGATTTAATTTGACAGGCTCCTACGCTGTTGTTGCCTTCGACCCACGCGTTTGTTTGTTAAGTCTCCTGTACAGTTTGTTTCCAGCCAGTCTTCTCTGCAGCTGCTGTGTGACCCAATTTTTCGGTGAACATCTCGCAGTGAAACCTAAACAACACTTCTTACTACAGAAATAATCGCATCTTTCCTACCTGTGTTTGTATTCTTTTTTTTAAAATTTCATCTGTTTCTGAAATGGATGCAGCTAAGTCTGGACTTGTCTGTCTGTCCGCATGAATTCATCTCGAGAACCATTGGATGGATTTGTATGAAATTTGATATGTTAGTATTTGATATTTGCTGTGAATGTTGTGAGATTGGCAAATATCCAAAAATCGTATTTTTTTAATGGTATTTGATATTTGCTTTGAATGTTGTGAGACTGGGAAATATCCAAAAATCGTATTTTTTCAATTTCCTATAACCTGACATATCAACATGGCGGGCAGAGAAACACGTGAGGTGGTATCGACACCACGGACAAAGAAACACGTGAGGTGGTATCGACACCAGTGCCATACAATGATGTACGGTTATAGATCTTCAAAAAATACAGAAATTTGATGTAATAATTCTTTGTATGTTGTAAAATAACATGACGGTTGCACGAAAGATAGAAGGATTTTGATTTGACTAGGATTGGATCCCATGACCCCATGAGTTAATACATCATGTGACGTATTGGTATTGACTGTCCTTAAAAAGACAACTAAGATCACATAATTTTTGTAGGTGAAAATCAAAGTTATTTAAGATAATTGATATAATCTTTTATTAATAATTCAAAATTTGCAAAGAACGCTTTTGTGTGTTCCAGTACGTATTTCACATTTCTAGTCTTGTTTCTTCTTATCCGTGTTTATCTGTTTTTTTCATTAGTTTTCTACTTGTTCATATCGTGGTTAAGTGCAGTGTTTAAAAGCTCCTTGGTTTGACCGCAACTTTAGTCACTGACGTTAAAAATGAAACGACAACCAGTCATCTGAAGATTGGAATATAAACACTCGTCTCGCCATGTATATCAAAAGCCCTTCGCCGGACAATGTAAATGCCCGACATAATATCAGCGGGCCTTAATAAATCAACTATTGTCACAAACCTTCAGAATATCATATGACTCACCGCTTTCTAGCATTGATGGTGTTAACCTCCAACACCTGTAACATTTCTATTGCTGACTCCTATTACAATAGATTAGAAAGGCATCATGGAGCATAGCTTTTTCGGAATAGATCCACGGCCATGTCTCCAAACACGGCTCTTGATTATGCCTCACGACCTCGAAATCTTTAGGCTGGTTGCTGTAGCGACCTCACATTGTAAATGGTGGTGACTGATTTATAAGAAAGTTTGGTATGAAGGTCGTGTCACCAGACATCATACTTAAACAGTACTGTTAAATACTTCCCGCCAGCTTCGAAAGTTACATTCCTTATCATATTTGGTACTCAAGTTCGAATCTCAGCAGGGAGTTTGTTCAGTCCTTTAAAACAAATTATGGACCGGCACCTTTAATAAAGTCGGGATTTCAACCTTTGTGAGGTCGCGGCTTACTTTTGCTATGTTCTAGTAAATCAGTGATTCTGAACCCTTTGGTGCCTGCGTCACACTAGAATTAAAATAAGGTTTTTAAGGCAGTGGGTATAAAGCTGGCTGTCCTCTGGTTTTTTGAGTCGTGTAATCTGGTAAAAGTTTAGCAACGTCATTCATCAAAAGTCTATATGACTCTACAACCCAGAAGACAGCCATCTCCTTACTCACGAGCGTGAGAATTATCAAATCCTACTTGTTGGGATTTGTTTCTGGAAACGGACTGTCACTACCACAAGATGAAAGCAACTATAAATAATTTTATCTATGCTAAAATATAACGACTCCAGAAAGCCGGAAAGTGCTGTTATTTGAACCAGGCCCTGACCCGGCCCGCGAGTCGGGTCAGGGCCGAGCCAATGTAGACCTCCAAAGCCATATGCATGTGTTGAGTCTGAATCCAATTAAAAGCAGTTTGTTTTGACGCAGAAGTTTCGGCGCCAAGTGTTCCAAGTGTTGTCGCGGTATCTCTGCTAGTGACTGGGTACGCAAGGCGAGGGATCACGTGTACCACCTGGCGTGCTTCGCTTGTGACTCCTGCAAGAGACAGCTGAGTACGGGTGAGGAGTTCGCCCTGCACGAGGACCGTGTACTCTGCAAGGCGCACTACCTAGAGATCCTGGACGGGGGCAGCACCTCTTCGGACGGTGAGTTCTCGAAACAACCCGTCAACTATTGACGAGATCATCAGATATGTTATCATTGTCAAGGTAGGCCCGAAGGTCTATTCAGATCAAATAGGAATCTTCGTAGGTCGCCCGATGCCTCTGCGCTCCACAGGTTTATACGTCACATTTTGTCGGACTGATTGGCGTAAGTTCATTCGTCCAAGGACTTCATGCCAGTTTTCTTCCCTATCTTGAACATTTATAGCATATTTCGAACAGAGATTTATCTCATCTCGTCAGGCGTGAACCAACGACTTTTCTAAAAAATCTAATTCAAGGCGTTTCAGTTCCACCTTTGTCTCCTTCATTTAGAGCAAAATTCTCACATCTAAATAAAAAAACAGGAGTAGCCTTTACTTTACTTCAAAATTGTATCCTTCGTCGTTCTGAGTAAGAATTGTGGTTCTCACGGCAGCGAATTTGTTGATAGCCGGCTCTCTTCTGGTTAACTGTGCCTTAGACTAGTGAAAGTTTGCCGACGTTTCAGAGGCACTTGCTGCTTCAGTCTTCATAGCGATAAGCAGGCTTTTCTGAAACGTCAGTAAACGTATACCAGAATACACGGAACAATACAACAGAAGACAGTCATTTGCTTTGTGGTTCCGCTCATATGCTGAAATTTTAATAATATGTTTTGTGTTTATTGTGGTTGTAGGATAAATGCATATGGTAAATATAATAAATATACTCTGTCTATTCCACATTGGAATCTGTGACATATTTTGCGTAGGCATAGACGGTTTTTTTTTCGAATTTTTAACTTCCTTTATGGTATAATTGTTTGTCACACTTATAGACCCTTTTGAGTATTATTCTTGGGAGACACATTTTAATTATTTATTGTTTGCATGTTTAATTTCTTCCAGATGTGTTACAAGCTGTATATGCCACACATTCCTATCCTATTATAAAAACCCTGAAACTATGCCTTTCCCTTAATGGGAAGACCAAGTTTCACACTCAGGCAACTAAGAAGTAATGAGGGAACATAAACCCACTGAATATTGACCTATTGCAGAAGGGATGCGAATAATAATAAGCTAGATATCACTGATATATTATTAAACTATCAGAATTTTCGACAACATATGTAAATATTGTCTGAAAACTATCTTTTGAAACTGAACGAACGAGTACAGTAATCGAAGGGTAACAGTTACCAAGAACATCAAACGTAAAGATGGAACTGTTTTAATCTTTGTAAAAATTGCAGGATTGAAGCTTAAATTTTGTACAATTTTCACATATTTCATGGGCTCCTTTATATAAAACGCGCGTCGATATTCTGTACCTCTCTGAAGGCAGCAAACAGGAAACACGGATGGCTGATTTAAGCTCAGTTGGACTATCGTATGTTTTCACACTTCCGATGTACATATTCAGACAGCGTTCCTCTTTTTGAAAATAAACCGAGTTTCAAATTTTGTTAATATTTGAAACATAATCTGTGATAATAAAATTTAATTTTTTTTAACGCCAAAGATCTTGAAATTTTTTATAATTGTAATATCCAATATCCTATCAATACAAAAGGAGATCGGTCTGGACTTCAGGACTATTTCTATCTACAGCAGTTTTTACCTAAGGATGGAGACAGAGTCCAGTCTCAGAAACGTCGTATTTGTAACAAAAATCAAGACGTTGGATAACGACCAGAGAGTTCGTTATTTAAACACTACACTATCGCCACAAACGTTCAGATTAGAAAAAAAAGAGCCTTCAGATCGTATGCTTGCAGCCAGCATCTAGTAACGCCCGCACCGAACACCAACTAAGATGTCAAAATCCCTCGTTCTCTGTATAACTTCCCGAAAGAAACATTTGGAATATCGCTAATCCAGTTACTTGCCGGAGCACAAAGCAGCTGCAGTCCCTAATGAGTTTGACCCTAGTGTGTTCTCCTTCTTCCCCTCATCAGAGCAATCGATGGTGGGGCCTCCCCTCGGGCCTGCGGGTAATCACGCGCAAGAACTCCGTTCTCGTGCTGTTTACTAGGTGTGAAATCGGCAGAAAATTGATTTGTCCCTATCTACAATGCAAATTGCCGAGTAGCGAGGAGAAATTCCGGTAATTTGGGAACCCGCCGACAACTTCGAAATAACGAAATGTTATTCAAATTTGAGTCAGCAAAGGCGCATTATAATGGAAATACATGGATATATTCACGCCTCCAGCTCACAGCTTGCAAGTATTCCTCTCTGACACCCGGAAGGTCTCTAGGTTAAATCCTGGGACCGCTTGAAGCTTACGATGAATTAAGCAATAATTCTTAAGCCATAGGTTTACTGGGTGTGGAGCTTAGGCTCCACGGATTCAAAATTTGGATATTGTAGTGTTCAATTTACTCACCAGGGAATGAACTATCAGTGCTTTTTTAAACAGGCTATGGCACATGTGGACTCGGTGATGGAAAACAGAAAATTCTCCTGTCGTCAAATTCGTAGCCAGTTATTTATTGGTTGTTGTTTAAAACAGGTATAAAGAAGTTTCGCTCGGTATTAACGCATAAGACCTGTTGGGCTATTATATACGTGTGCGTTTTCAAATATTTCTATGGAATCTGCTGTCATCATATCTGAGGTTGTTAAGTTCATGTTTATGGTTGTCACTCTCACAGTTGAAATAGTGGTTAGAAGAATTTTCATCTTCGTCTATTGACAAAAATGTTAAACCGATGTGGATTTTAATAGAAGATGCTCGAGGAATTTTAGGATAGGCCCGCACTTTCTATGTCAAATTCTGACAACATTATTTCAGTCGCAGTTGGTTTATTAGGACGACCGACAAGAAGAGAATTACGAAAATGTTAATTTATAGAATCTTAGTAGTAAAATCTGAAGGAGAGAAACAACTTGGGAGAACTAGGTTTAGATGACAGTATACTTCTCAACATTAAAATTAATTCTAGAGTAACTGAAATTTTAGGTTTCTGTGGTATTAAATGTGTCAATAGTGGTCTTCTGGATTGTGAAGCTGTGTACTTTTGTTAGTGTTTTTAGACGTTTCGGAAGAACGTTGGCAACCACACAGCATCACAGTCCAGAAGATTACAGTTTTCTGCAGCTACTGGGTAGAAATACCCTGAAACACCTCCGAACCTTTGATAACCATGTACAAGAATATACATCAAAATCCAGAAGACAACGTTCAACATAATCTTAGAACAGGCCTGAGAGAATATCTGTTAGGATGTGAGCTGACGTACTGTCAACTTCTCATGGATGACTGTTAATTACACATTAGCATCGACAAACAATTGTAAATGTTTATGTATTTTCAATCGTAACACTTTAATCTTTGACCACAAAATTTGACTCTTCTGTCTACAGTTTGTGTGGCGGCCTTCGAGTAAATACTTAACACGTAGCCTAGCAATTTGTTTAATAAGATATGTGCTAGCTGACTTGGCAACTAAGTCGTGGCCTATTCTTTTGACAATGAGTATGAAATTAACCTCGACCCCAGCTCTCAATTAACACATTCCATTAAGATGTTTCATTTTGTGTCGTCATTTATTTATAGTTGGTGGTAGCACGCGTCATATCACATTTGTCTCGAACGTCTTCACAATTTTCTGTGTAAGCTGAAAATTTACCTCTTACTTCGTAAAATATGCGATTGGTAAAACAAAAGTAGCAGGCTGAGCTATGCTCTTTTTTATAAGAAGAGTGTTAAGGCAATATGAATAGACTTCGCGAAGTGATTCCACTAAATCTTGACGTGGGTAATAAAGTGCAATTGTACAGCTCGTAAATCGTTCCTAGTCTCCGTGGACACTTGAGTTACTTCGACTTACCTTTTTTTTATCTCCTATCCGTAGAAGTCACTGTCCTGTTGTTTCAACCATCGCTTCACTACTGTTTTCAAATCATCTTCCGTTTTGACTTCCAGGATGTTGCTTTAACATTGGAAACAGACAAATCCAAATTTAACAACACCGTGGAAACAACAGTGAAAGAACAGGACATTAACTTTTATTGACAGCGGACAGAGAAACTGAGCTCCAGTTGTTACAAGTGTCCTTCGGTAATGTAACGATTATCGGTACAAATAAAGACAATTTACTAGTTTACAGGGATAAAGGATTCAGCGAATCTTTTCAAAGATATTTGCAATGTAAACATAGGCTCCTCTCTGACCTTCATATATATTTGTGTTTTAATGTTATCATTTCATCTTCATCTAGGTCTTTCAAATATTATCTTCCTTTCAGATTGTCCGAACAAAATTTTGTAGGCCTAAGAATTTCTCATCCCTTCCATTGTTGTTTAATTATTATAAATATAAATTTCTCTGCAAAATTTCGATGCATTGATCGTTTCGCCACTGCGGGTCTATGTCAGTGGCCCGAAATCCGACTGACGCTGATTTTGATGACGGTTTGTCATTACCGAAGGTTATGTGTAATAAAGATGAGTCAGTACTTGAGGAATGTATCTCAGAAACTGGCTCAGTCAATTTAACAAAATTTTGAAAAATGACATTTCAGGTTCTAACGGCGACGACTGTGAAAATGGTTGTCTTCTGAGTTGTTGCGCCGTGTAGCCTGGTAGAACTTTACAGACGTTTCAGAGGTGCTTCGTGACTTTATTATCAACGCTAAGAGGCCTTAATCACCCTGATCATGGAGGCATTAAGTGTCTCTGAAGCATCGGCTAAATTTTACCAGACTCTATAGTGCATCATCCCAGAAGACGGCCAAATTCTGATTTCTCCTGACGCAGAATTTGGTAAGTTACTGAGAAAAACACTTAGCTTTAAAATGTGAGAAATTGACTAAGCAAATCTAGGAACTGCATTCTTCGATTGCTGGTTGGGGAAAAAAATGTAGAAATCTTTAGGATGAGCCATCTCAGCACAGCTTTGGTTGTCGCTTAGTACCAAAAGGATTTCTGACTTTGTGGGGGGTCCGTTCAGTCGTCGTAATGACATTGCAGGAGTAGAGTTATGGCAGAGGCTTTATCATGAACACAAGTTTGCGCAAACTGTGGTCAGCGAACCGTATCTGACTAACGGTATAATGGATAAGAAACTGTTTTCATAAAGACAAGCTATATGCAATTGTAAAGAGGTTTCCATGACTGAGTCCACAAAAATTATTTCCGCCCGCTGGGAATCCTTGTATTAATGAAGCCATATTTTCTGTGGGCGTCCCTGATAAGAAATTCTGTCCTTCCAAGATGGGGGTTGTGCAGTTAGGCTGGTAACCCACCCACGTAAAAATCTTTCTTACTCATACACTTATTGATTTTAATAGCCGGATAGATTCTAGAAGATGAAACCCTTTTTTACGAAACTAAATGGGACAGGAGACCTAAATGGGTGTTATTTATAACATACATATTCATATTAGGAGCACGTGTTGCAAATAGGGCCAGGTTTAAGAAACACGATTGTGAAAAAAGGAATGAAGTCAACTTTTGTTGGAAGATTAATGAAAACATACACGAATAAAATTCCAAGTGAATAAGACAATATCTGAAATGCCTAGGCTAAGTAATCATTAAACTTCAGCCAGACTTCACGGCGCAGCAAATCAGAAGACAGCCATCCTCGGACTTACCGCCGTGAAAACCTCATATCCTAATCATTAACCTTTTCACACGTAGGCCTACTTCAAGAATATCTTACAGCACATCTGAAAATTCTTTAAAGCATTTCCTCTTATTGTCTCGCTGTTAAATAGGTGTGACATCTTAACTTTTCCCATGATTCACCAGTCTTAATCTTATTCCGCAAAGTTCTTTGAATCATCTGCTCTTTAGAGCTGATATTCCCATCGTTCCATTTTTGATTCCCATCGTTGATCCTTTTAGTTGATTCCCACCAAAAATACCTGCGTTTTTGTAAAACAAAATAATTTTCTTATTTTTATAAGTATTTATCTTAAATATATAAAATCATGCATACAACAAAAAACTGTTTACACTTTGAAAAACACTTAGTGCCAAACTCGTTTCGACCTCAAGAGCTCATCATCAGTGAGAAAACATTAATTCATTAATTTATATCTTAATTGCGTCATGTTTGTGTTATATCAATACATATATTTATTTTTCCAGTCTATACACAAAACCTGTTTTAAAATAATGTTGTTTAAAATTATTTATAACATTTACAATGTAATTGCATTACATCACGACTTGAAAAAAAATATTTAATTTCACAGATAATGAACATCTAAATGCATACTCCAAATCAAGATGAAGACTGAAAATTAAAAATCAATAAACGCAATGCACAGAAATGTACAATAGTTTTTAAAAATGTATGAATTGATAAGCCTGAAGATGATGTGGTAAACATCGAAACATGTCGTCAAAATTAAAAGCGCTGTGATAGATGTAATATTATACGACACAGAAAAGCGCCATAAAATATAACATAATGCAATTTATATTGTAAATGTTATAAATAATTTTAAACAACATTATTTTAAAACAAGTTTTGTGTATAGACTGGAAAAATAAATATATGTATTGATACATTAGTCTGTCTATTAAATCATACAATTGTTATAAAGCACTGAGCATAAAAAGGTCGCACTTTATAAAACCATACTTTATGCTCTCCGTGACTGTACGTAAGAGATGAAAGTATTAAAATCAGTGTTAGAAAACACATGGTCTTAACCGAACTAACTTATAATAGGCTTTATTAGCTGGTTTGTCTATTGATAATGACGAATCTTGGTATTCCTAAGTAGAAGGAATATTTTATCAGATTGCTTTCGGTAATTATTGGTTGGTCAGCAGAGATTACGTAGGAAATAATATTTGTGATTGGTCAGTTAGTTAACCAGCGCACTACCGCGTGTATTTCCAGAAGGTGGGGATCCCGAAAACTTCCACAAGAACAAAGCGAAGAGAGTTCGGACAACTTTCACAGAGGAGCAGTTGCAGGTGCTACAGGCAAATTTCCAGCTGGATTCGAACCCGGATGGACAGGACCTGGAGCGCATCGCGCAGATTACGGGACTGACTAAGAGGGTCACTCAGGTGTGGTTTCAGAACTCGCGGGCTCGGCAGAAGAAACACCTCCACACAGGCAAGATGAAGACTCAGAGTGAGTTCCACCATCTAGCGTTACATGCCTTGCCCGATGTTTTCTGATGTACCAGCTTTTACATGGAGTGAGAATGAAGAACTGTGGTTAGTTTGCTTTACCTTTCGACCAGTTTACACGAACTAGTTTTAAAGCAGTTACACAGATGTGTATTTGCATATGTAAAATGTTGGATCTGCAGTAAATTCATCCTACATGTACTGGAACTGATGAAGGTCTGTTTATAAAATGCAAATTCTCACGGGGAGAATTTCATTTTGGGTGTTGTCCATCGCGTTGCTAGATACAAGTGGAAAGGTGTGCGTTATTAAGCCTAAAAAGCTTTAATCTTTTAGAATGGGTATTTGTAATTTTCTTTGTGACAAGTCTTGTAGCCGTCTGCCAGCCCACCCCACCGGCGAATTGTAGAAAACACCAGATGTTAAAATTCTTCTCAAGTTATGAAGACATTTCTTACGCTATACCTAAGACAACTTAACCCCTTGAAGAGAAATCTGTTCTCAATAACATTTAAGAATTCTATTTGTAGCTCACAAAAAACACAAGGCTTTTTCTTACAAGGATCAACTTGTCAGTTCTACTTAAGGAAATATTCGTTGTTTACACTGAGAATCAATACAACATGTAGAGTTATTAAATATTAAAGCATATGGTACATACAACTGACTTTTATAGGGTTTGGTAATAGGAATTTTGTTGTTTTATTTGTTGTCGTGAAACGAGAATCCGCGTCGTGTTTCATTATTACTTAAAACATCATAATTTTACATTTGTGCCAGTTAGAAAATGTATAAATACCAAATTTCATTTGCACCTAGGGTTCACGACCATAATTCACAGAACATGTGAAGTTCGACTCTTTTGTTTTAATCTAATTGTGAATTGCTTTTAATGTGGAGTACAAAAGTGCCCTTTGTCACCAAAACTGAAGCACGCGGGGAGTAAAGTTCAAAAATCAAGGCCTTTGGTGGAGATTTCGGCTAAGTCTTTCATGTTGCCAAACACGGACTCTGAGACAGCCGTAGTTTGAATCTCCAATAAAATCAACAAATCTTTGTTCTGAGGACAGGAATTAAATGACTGGGGTGGGTCTTCTGGGCTGTAGCGATCTGTAATGTGATAGAAGTTCACCGGCATTTCAGAGGTCTTTGCTGTCTCCATCATCAGGGTATGGTGATGAAGACAGCAAGTCAGTAAACTTCTCTCAGACTACACGGCGCTACAACCCAACTCGTAGCCCTGAGAACCTCAAATCCCGTTTAGTAACTAGATTCTGAAACTTGAGGAAGTTAGACTCCAACATCATCCTGGCTAGCATGACATCTGATCTCTGTACCAAATGAATGCTTAGTTGTAATAACTGAATTGTTTGGCATCTCACTGTAATCGCTTAATATCCAACATATTATTTGGAAAATAAGGAATAATGCAGTATGAACAATAAAATTATAGAAGAAATTTAAGAGGAAGAATCTTGATGTACTTACTATATTTTTAATTCTATCTATCTTATGGAATGTCTTAATAGTTTAATTCAGTTGAATTGTCACCACATAAGGTCACTATAGGAATTGTAGGATTCGTAACTTGAATACTAAAGGAAAATAGAAAGGTGGGGGTGCCCTAACTCTTTTAACGTTTAGCAATTTTTTAAACAATTAAAAATATTGCTCAGTACGAATTCATGCACACCAAAACCAATGGCAACGAAGTTTCAGTAAATCTGTACGCTGAAGTACAAAATAGATGAAAATAAGTTTTTCATGTCAATCCACACAAAATTTGTTACAGTAGAAACAATTGCTAACGTGTCGTACTTGTTCGTTGTTTCCAGTGCACCACGCCCAAGCCCCACTGTCAAGGGACTCTGACTCGAACACGTTCAGCCGCCACATCAACTTGCACCTCACATACTCGTTCCAGTCACAGCAGTCCGGCAAGACTGCCATCTTCGTTCCCCGCGGTAAGTGCGACTCTAACCTAACTCTAACCTAACTCTAACGTCTCATTCACGCCCTGTAGGCGGCTCTGATACTCATATCTAACTAACTAGATGACGAAGGTTCATCACCGAATTAACCAAAGCCCTCCACCGGACCCTGTCCTGGGCCATCAAAATCCAGTCTCCTTCAACTCCTATCTCCCATAGATCCCGCCTGAGATTATCCTCCCATCTATGTCTAGGTCTCCCCAGTGATCTCTTCCCTTCAGGCTTCCCAACCAGTACCCGGTGCACACTTCTTGCCCCATCCATGCGCGCTACATGCCTCGCCAATCTCATTCTTCTCGACTTAATCACCCTGACAATACTGGGGGAGGAGTACAGATTTTTAAGTTCGTCATTGTGCAGTTTTCTCCATTCCCCATCGTCTTCTCTCCTAGGCCCAAATATCCTCCTCAACACCCGATTCTCAAACACCTGCAATCTGTGTTCCTCCCTCAGAGTGACAGACCATGTTTCGCACCCATACAAAACAACAGGCAAAATTATTGTTTTGTTTATTTAATATTCAGGTTCTTAGAAATCAGACAAAATACTTTGTACTGAGAAATAGCAAGCATTTCCGGAATTTAGTCTCCTCCTAATTTCTTCGTGAATATAATTTTGATTTCTTATTGTTCCCAAATATTTAAACTTTGTAAAACTTTCAAAGAATTTATTAGCCAGCCTAATATCATTCTGCCAGCCTGTCTGCTGACGGGATACTTACATGTATTTACTCATGGAAATATAAAAGGCTCACAGAGAGACATAACAATTTACACACTCATTATGGATTTACAATAGATCAGGTTCCTATTTAGTTTGGTGCAGAAGGCATGAAACCTCTCGAAAAGACAAAGATTGCACTTAAATAGTAAGTGTTTGAATAGCATAAAATATCGTATCGCAGGCGTCTAGATGAATTCTGCAGATCACAGCACAATCTAAATAAATCGTCTTATTTCTGTATGTTGAAGAGTGCCATCTCTTAACAAATGTACGAATTACGTGCGATAGGAAACCGGCCTCCATGCATCCGCCAGTAATGACGGCAG
>NW_019059807.1:81021-136009 GCF_000696155.1 Zootermopsis nevadensis
ACTAAACATGGGTGGGTGTTCCAGACTGCTAAATTTCTTTGCCAACAAAACATCGAAGACTTTGGAAATGGTATCATTGTTTATCATACCAAATTCCTTTCAATTCCTTTTCATTTTTCTAGAAATTTGAGCTGGAGATCTTAAATCTGATGAATGTTTATTTATTACATATAAGATTACGAAGTTACATGGGCTGTGGGTAGTCGACTGTTTCATTTTTATGCACTCCGCATAAAACATGCACGCAGACACGCTGACAGCATTTTGACAAAGTGAACATACAATCATTTCTTTCAGTCCAAGACACGTCGATGGATGAGCTGTCACAAGACTCGATGGTGCCAACCTGCATGAGAGGAGAGGTATGAGACGAGGCCTCCACGTCGGCTGCAGCCTGTGACCATCCCGATGTTAGTGAGTGAATGCAGCTGGTTGTTGAAGGTCAAAGATGAACAGCGTAATTCCGCATGTTCATTGTAACGGTTTAAATTATGTGCTTCTTAAAATGTTGTGTTGAATTTCTATGAACGTTATATAAGAATGTGTGTGTGTGTGTACCAGCGTGCGTGCGTGTATATATGGAATTCCTGAGTACGGGGTCATTCAAAATACCCATACCAATTTATCGATTAATTTGTATAAAATTATATCGCGCAGAACAGAATGATTCTTGATTTCTGTAACGACTATTTTGAGTCATGTGGTTATAAATAATGAAAAATTATGAATTGGATTTAACATGGAAATGAGTAGTTGTGATTTATTTAAGCATTTTCCCGGAGGCTAGAAGAAAACAGGAAAAAGATCAGTCGGAAGGGTCGTTCTTCTGCCAAGATCGAAACCGGCGACTTTTCGATTATGAAGCAAGATTGCCAACCACTGCACCGCGGTAAGATAAATTATTGTTATATTTGTAAAGTATTGAATTGCACTGAGTACTTGCGGCTTTTAAAACAAAGAAACTCCATTGAGTCAAGACTTTATCCCACTGTTTAACAGGAAGCTTTATTACCATGACTCCTTCGCTGACTTAGAGTTTAATGAATTCTTAACTCGCGTGGTTAACTTCAATCTCCTGTAAAATCCCAGGGCAAGAAAATGCGAAACAGCTAGATCAGGGCCCAAGGCCAGACTCGACGTACTGGCGAAAAGTATAGCCACGATTCGCTTGCCAACAGAAAACAGAATGCATCCTGGGATGACGTGAAACTGAGGAGAAACATTGGAGGCATTATGTCAAGTGCTTTGGCAAGCCTTTTTTGTCTTAAAATTCTTGGCGTTGTTCCAGTTTAGTGCTTCGACAATTCTGTAGATGGTGCGCTGTTGCCACTTATGAGAGCCATCTAGTGACGAAATTGTACACTGCTTGATCTCACCGTAATAACATGGACACAATACCGCGTTGTCATAACAATAATAATGTACTACTTACATCAAGATACTAGTTAGGAGCTTTTATCGCCTTCAGTAAATGTGTCAGATATGATGCCCCTAACCTGGGAACGCGTAACGGAGAGTATAATAATGCCCTCTTTTTTTCTAGGCTATTATTATTTTTGATGTACAGAAAATGTTACATTCAAAACTTTTTGACCAAATCTGGGAGGCTCTGATGGGCTGGACATGTAGCATGCATGGGGGTGCAAAAAGAAATTTGGTACGAAATCCTTCTGGAAAACGACCACTGGGCAGACCAAGAAGGAGATGGGAGAATAATATCAACATGAATCTTGGGGAGGTTGGCTGCGAGGATGGCAAATGGATGGAGCCGACTCAGGATTATGGCCGGTGGTGGGTTTTGGTGTTGTCGGTGTTGAACCTTCGGGTTCTGCCACAAGTGTGTTAGTTTAGTAGGCCTATATGTAATGAACAGTGACCTTAACCTTTTAAAATTTATGGTTAAATGACATTTTTTTAAAGTTCCTAGACACACACTGAATTGTTCTAATGCTGCTACCGTCGTGTCAAAATTGTTGATGGGTACTTTACCGTGTGACCTTTAAAATCACACTGACCAAAAAATTAAAGAGCAAATTCTAAGAAAGTTTAAAGTCATTAATTTCAAAATCTTCTTTACTTCCTGCCTTATATATTACACACACAAAAAACAAGGATCGATCAACTTGGGGTAACGTGTGGTGAGTTCACTGCTAGCAACATTGATGTAAAAGTGTTGCCATGACATTTGATTACCAGCGTTGCTTTTATAGAAATACTTACGATTATTCAGAAAAAAATGTTGAAGGACGAGAAAGAGAACTGTGGGTTACACTGTATCTTGAGAAGCATAATACAGATTTAGCAGCGTAATCCGGTCATGAAAACTAGCAATGGCTGGGGGTTCGTCGTGCTGACCACATGTCACCCTGTATCTGGTTGGATTATCACTCACCTCTGCTTAGGCGTGTGAACGTGAGGCCAGCAGTCAAGCTAGTCGGCTTTGGCTCTCTGGAGCTGTTACGCCACGGATTTTTAATCTTGAAGGAAGCCCTTTGTTTCTGTCCACATTCAGACTTCTAGTGTAGTGGTGGTTTCTTCTCATCCAGTATCCAAAGCCTAGAACAACAGTTCCTTCTAAAATGCATCAGCCCAGTTCAGGTCGCATGAGTGGATGTTCTCATTTTTATTTATTTTTTGTGTGTGTGTGTGTGTGTGGGGGGGAGGGGGACTGATTTCCTTATGTTTTGGCACCCTTATCAGTTGAATCCTGTTCCATTTACAGTGAGGACCTGGACAGATTCATTTCAATGAGAAATTAACACACAATTTTAATCAGAAAATTCAGACAGAAGAGATTGCTTGGAAGTCTTAGTCATAGGTAGGAGAATAATATTAAAATAAACCTGAAAGGGATAGGGCATAAGGATGTGGACTAAATTTTATCTGTTTCAAGATAGCGATAACAGGCTCTTATGAACATGATAATGAACCTCTGGATTATGTAAAAGACAGGATGTTTCTTGACTAGCTGAGTGACTTATCTTCAGCTGTCTGCTTTAGATTGGTAGTTTAACCTTGTAACCTGACTTAAAATAGGCCAATATTTTAAAAATATTACCAGGGGAACACAGAAAATATGCACTGCTATACGGGGTGAGTTTCCTTTGGTAACCTGAAAGTACAAAATTTTGTGTTGAGCATATTGCGTGCAATAAACAATCTTCTACTTCTTGGACGATGTTTTATTTCTACATAAATCTGTGGACAAGTTATATGGATCCCTTAGGTTTACACAATGATCTGTTTTCATTGTATTTTTCTGGGTATTCTACTGTGTCGACATGACAATAAATTATCAGTGTTTCTGAGGAATTTGCTTCTCACATCTTATCCTTCATAATTCATAGCTGTTATATTCCTGTAAGACCCTCTGACATTATTTTGTTGTTGTTACTTCAAGAATGAAGGATAAAAAAGCAAGTTTCTCCAATACATTGGTAAGTTTTGCCATTTGGTAAAGGTGTGATGATAGGAAGACTCTGCAATGCCCATGGACAAATTATTTATTGAATCCTGTCCATGACCAAGTCATAGAAGTGGGAAATTTTCAGTATAGAGATGCCCATGATCAAAATATCTGGTGCTGTCTTGTGTAGTTGTATCTATGGATCCTTCTCTGGCAAGAGTTCATTTATTTCTCACTAATACTATAGCACACATTCATTTCCATCGAAAATTATTATAAACCAATCAAATGGATTTTTGAATCGTCCTGTCTGAACTTTTGTTATTAATCTTAAAACCTTACTTAACATGTAGTGTATTGAAATATAAAATGTCCATACAAGCAACTGTTTACACTATGTAGGATACTAATGCCAAACGTGTTTCGACCTCTCCCACGCGTCGTTGAAGTTCACAGGCACAGACGATGCAATCGCGGCTCACCGTAGACCAGCAATGGCCTTGAGACCAGTGGACTAACAGCAAAGTGCCCAACACACCAACTCCTGTGCAGCGAACATCCAGTGGAGTGTTACTAAATATGGTTTTGTAAAGAACTTACCTTTACGCTCTGCTAAAACCATTATCTGTTGATTTATGTTATATGAATTAACTTGTCTTTGTGCCACTGATGATGACCTCTTGAGGTTGAAATGTGTTTGGCATTAGTGTCATTCATAGTGTAAACAGTTGTTTGTATGTACATTTTATATTTTGTTATTAAGTTATGTCCAGACCTGGATCCTCCGTTTTGAGATTGTTGTGCAACATTCTTTTAATGCTGTTACGAACCAAGTTTCTGTCTCTATCTTAAATGATTTGTGAAGTGTCTACACGGTTGTAAAACATGGTGGATAAAGGGAGAAAATTTTTCTGCAGTAATATTGATGCAGTGTTACACAACAGTTTTGAAACACATTGTCGTGGACATACCTTTATATTTCCAAGCTGTTGGTCGAGTAATATATTTGAAATGAAATACACATTTCTGAAATGTTCATAAGTAACCATTTCTTAAGAAGTTCCTTAACCCATCCTCCTAACTTCCATGATTCTCAGTAACCATCAAGCATAAATAGTAGCTATTTTCATGAATAATAAAGAATCACAAGTAACCAATTTTCTGACAAGATTTATTCTGTTATGTGTCCAATGAATAATGTGACAGTGGAGAATATGTTTTGTTCAGAAATATACCTATAGTAAATGTTTTTATTACAAAATGCAGCCACAGAAAATGTTTGCTTGAGAATTGCTAGTATAGTGGATTATTGCAACTTAACCTATACAGGGTATACACAAAAGAATGGTGCGGTTTCAAAAGTTAATAAAAAATTTATTTCTCACCTTACACGGACACAACATACACCATCAGCGGAGGCAACTGTCCAAGTTTCTCATGCGTTAATTACAATCCTTCAGTGTATGCACCCTGGGTCACACGACACACATCCACACGGTAATCAAACTCATCCCATCCAGCGCTGTGGAAAAACACGATTGAGAAGCACTCGTACATTCCTGTGAAAATGGGGAGGAGCTCCGTCCAGTTGTAGAATGTAATCGTCATAATTGGTATTCAGTTGGGGTAACAACCAGCTTACCAACATGTCCAAAAATGAGTCGCCAGGCACATTTGGACCATTCTTTTGTGTACACTATGTATAATGTTATCAGCCAAGGTAGCTCAATCAGTAAAGTGACTGGACACAAGCTGGATGGCTAGGATTTCATTCCCAATATGGAAAGAAGTTTTTTCTTTGCCATCATATCCAGGCTGCCTTAACTATTTGTTCCCAATTTAGTAGATGTCAACTGGGATGGAGGAATTAGTTGGTTCAACTGTTGGAACTGATGAACATGATTTTTCTGTGGGATAGACAGTGCTGAGATTCTACGGGTTGGCTGACTGAGCTTATCAGTGTTGGCTGGACTGCTTTTGCTGAGACAGTGTGGATTGTTGCATATCTAGGTTGTGTTACTGAGTGTTGTCTGGGCTGGTGGAGAACTTCTTGGGAGACTGAAGATCAGTAATCCCTTTGACTATCTGGTGAGTATTCAATATTGAGAGATAGAATGATGGATGTTGTTGTGTCACGAGATAAATCATTGGTATTTCAATGCCACATCAGACACCTGAATGTACCTATCAGTTGCATATGTCATATTTTATTGACCTACATGTTTTTAAGTAAAATATAATAATCTCATATTAGATCCATTTTCCAGTTTAAGAAACCTAACCTCTCTCATCTTAAAACTTTGCATAACGTTTGGTGTATTAGAATATAAAATAAGCATCTCTCAGCCTGTTTTTGGAAATGGGTGTATTTTATGACATTTTTGTGTGTAATAAAGTATGGTTGATAAGCCTGTGTCGATGACATAAATGAATAGAGTTTAAGAATGCCCGGGATGGTAAAGTCAATTTTCCAGTGAGAGAAGAATTGATTGCCATGCTTTAAAGTTTGACTGTGAAGCCTGTAGAAGAAGGTGAAACGAGAGAAGTACACATTGAATATCTTACTAAAAATGTTTCAGACAAATGTAAATTACTGAAAGAATTATTTAAAACTTTGCTTGGATTGAATGAGGTTATGTCTGATATCTGTGCAGATTGTCTTAAGCAGGAAATGGACAATTTCAACCTGCTGCTGCAGTGACAAAAGCTTCACAGAATCCAATCCTGTGTGTTATATTTTATCACGCTACTCATGATCACCATGTTCTGATATAATTGTAGCAACTGTATTTTCAAGAACTGTTTTAATATTATTTATATTCTATTAAATCCAAATTAGTTTTAAGACATTCTTGACAGATAGTTTTTACATGGTGGTGGATATAGAGGTTTTAACAAGGCTGTGAAGAAGACTGGAAATAATTTCAAGGTGAAGCAAATGTTTTACCCAACTTATATTTGGTTTTTCATAAAATTTATTGACTATAGCTTGGATGTGATATAATGCGAGTTAGTTCAGGACTCAGAATTTTACTGCTGTCTTGATACCAGACATGACTACAATGTTGGGGTTATCACTTTTGCTTCCTGCTTGCCTTTCTTGAGGTCAATGAGGTTATGATGAGGATTATTGATTGATTCAAGATTCAACAACACTCTTTTCAGCTGCATAGATTGTATAATATCGAATGGTAAGATGAATTGGAAAGGATGTTGGAAGGAAGTGGTCCTGGTCTATTTCAATATGCTATCTCAGCATCTTTCAGAAGGTAGTGAGAAAAACCATGAAGACTGTCAGTCAGGACAGCAAATCACTGGACCCAGATTCAAACCTGGAACCAACCACTTAACCCAGAAGCAATGTTAACCACTGAACCACAATATTGAATAAGGTGAGGATAGGCAGGGCTATTTGCAGTCATGCTAGGGAAAGGAGAGGCAGTTTCACAGTCATTCAGAATAAAATCAGGCAAAACAGAGAGTCAAATTAGAGAAGAGTGGTCTCCATCACACTCCACAGATTCTAGACCTTGGTACTAGATTCAAGTCAGTAGTGAGCTTCACACTCCAGCTACATGACAGAGTTGTGTTAAACTAATTTTCAGATTATATACATTGTCATACTTGCGTAATCTTGAATAAAACTGCGTTAGATTTGGCATGGCTATAAATTATTGGTTCAAATTCAGAAAATTTGTCAACTGACTGCATTTATGTAAGAATAATAGCAAGAATTATATGAATCCTTAACATGTCGATGCTTTGACATCACATCTGTTCACACAAATGGAAACTACATTCAAACTATAAAAAGGAAGAGAACTTGATCTCCGTGTAGTTGCGTTTTCTTCGGCTCAAATTTCCTCTTAAGCATTTTGT
The DNA here is from genome assembly GCF_000696155.1 of Zootermopsis nevadensis. Next base: position 88,307 of record NW_019059807.1, read on the forward strand.
TTCCAATCAATCTACAATAATATTTTTTTGCCCTTTTGAGGAATACAATATATAATTCTGTTTTTGCTTTAAATGAGTGTGAATGCTGGTGTCCTAATTTTAAAAAGCAGCATCCTCTTGTGTTTATATTATAACTTTTATATTTTAATTGTCACTGTTTTACACAGCATTAATTCAGCATCTATAATCACTGCACTATTGCATTAATGTAACACTAACCTTAAAATGAGGAACATTCAATAGGGATTTCACTGTAGTGGAGGGGTTCCTATAGAAATCCATTAAAGATACCTGCATAATTTTTAAGGTCTTATTCTCTACAAAATAGTTTGTGTAGCTAAAGAGTGAGAAGTGATGATTTGATTATGGCAAATAGGACAGGAAGGTGATCATAGATGGTGACTAGATAAGTATTTTGAAGGAGCTGGTGCTGTCCAAGCACTGGATAAGACAGAATGGTGAATACCATGCAAAACCTCACTCAGGATGCTAGAAATGTGACCAGAATTTAAACTATGTACCTCCTTAAGACAAATCTAAACATTACAAACAGATGAATGTTAGTGGCACAGTTGCGAAAGGGAACATACCGCAGCGAGACCTAGTAAACACTGAAATAAAAAATTCCAAGAAGTATCAGGATAATCTACTTCCAAAATGAGAAGTGTCCAGAAGTCAGAGGTTTTAATACAGCTAGACTGATTCTTAATAAAAGGAGAGAAGACATTCTGTCGGAAAGCAGGTACAGTTGGTGGACTGTATAGTTTTATTCATTGTTAATTTTCAGCAGCTCAGGGTATATCGCGTAGGATGAGAGATTGTGAATTGGAACGGATGTGGAAGGGAGCGGTCGTGGCCTAATTTAAGATAATAGCCCGGCATTTGGCTGGAGGGACTGAGGAAAACCACTAAAACCCGAGTCATGATAGACGATCTCCTGGACGAGATATGAACCCGGGACCTCCCGAATATGATGCAGTAGCCTATCGATGCATTTCATTTGACGCCCAAATGTGCAAATATGCAAATGAAGAATGTGTTAACATGGCAGAACACCCAAAAAATGTGCCACAGTGCACCATGTGGGACTTGCATTTCGTAACCGGTCACAATATGGCGAAAGTTCGTAAAGTGTCGTACCCATGTTGAGGATCCCTGCACTGGCGTAAACCAGTAGCTACTGGTCTCTGACGGACAGTTTCAGAATTACAGGATATCCTTGTAGGCTGGGTTGTTCTGGTGTATTTACTTCTACAATCATTTGTTTACATACTAATTGGTAAGTGCAATCGGATTTCTCGAAAATGTGCTCATCATATACACGTATGTACGTGTATAACAGATGATACTTGTTTTGTTTCATGCATTATCATTTGTATGAAATTACTTTATTTCCCATTTGGTGAACGTTTAACGATAAGCTAATTTCATGGAGCCAAGTCTTCCTAGGGAAGTCAACAGCGTAATGGCTCATCCGATCAAGATACCCTCTATTATTTTTATGGGACCAGAAGGAACAGCGTGCTCACAACAACCCACCATTGGTTACAATCGTGAAGCTGGGAACTTGATCCGCGTCGTCATCTCCTATTTCTCCAATATCAGTTTTAATTTTTTTTTTGTTCAAAATGGTCTCTTCCCAAACAAAATGTTGTACGAATGCTACATGTCTTGCCATCGTATCTGTCCTGAATGTTTAACAGCATCAGCACTAATTTCGTTTGACTTGTCATTGACTGGTCTGAGCGATCAGAAATTATTTTAGGTTATGTTCTGCTTAAATGCGTTCTGGAATATTTGTAATTCCTGGAGTTTTCATTTCGTTTGTTCTGCTAATTTGTCTGTTGTGACTCGTAAGAAGTTTTAACCGGATAATTGATAAACCAGCAGCTTCTCTAAATAATCTACATATCGATAAACTATACTGGAGAGATATAATAATCGGTTAATTGCCCGCCTGTGGCGCTCCGTGCTCGCAGGTTCGCCTGACCGTCCAGTGATTAGAAAGGACAAGGACAGGCAGTGATGTGTCTTGTTTGACGAAAAGTGGGACGAATTGTGAAGGTCTGTACCGAAGAGTAATATGTTCCGTGCAAACAAAACAATAAACATGTTTATTAATGTAGACCTATCTATGGAATCTTGATTTTAATGTACATCAGTAAGTCTGGATGTTTTGATGGATGAATAAAGAGGTGAAAGGAAAGATTGATTGATTGATTGATTGACTGGTTAAAGAACGTTTGGGTAGGTAGGATTGGTGTGTGGAAGCAACTGTATCTGATAGTAGCCTAATATAAGGATCCATTAGTACTAAATGATTTTGATGGCGACGATACAACCACCAATACCAATAATAATAATAGTTATAGAATGTTAGGTTAGTAGTAGGTCTAATTCTACAGGGTGTTTATATAGAGATTGCCCGATAATTCATGTGCAACCCATTTTCTGTTTTGAAATTTGATTGCTTGAAATGCCCCAGTTTCCTCTCCACGAGATGTGCTGTTTACCATATGATTATATTTGATAACACTTAATTAGGCTTACACGTAAACTATTATTGGGACGAATAATTGTGTCGTGTAACGTTATTCGTTCGATATTGTGAGGCATTATACAAATTGTTGTTGTTCTGGGTTCTTCTGGGCTGAATACAGAGACGCTGTTGTCTGAAACGTTTGGAATATACCTACGCGGCCACACGACGTCAAACCCAGAACAACATCGTCATTTTTGGCGCCTTGAGAACTTCAAATGGCGATGAAGCGAATCTTAAACACATACTATCATATTCGTAGGGTTCCGCAGTGGCCGCTTGGTCGCTGGGACCGTGGGTTCGAATCCCACTCAAGCCATGGATGTTCGCTGTGCTGTCCTGTGTACAGGTAGAGGCCTTGCGACGGGCTGATCCCCCGTCAAAGGAGTCCTACCGAATGTCTATAGATCAAGCCAACGAAACGTTGGGACCCGCAGTGCTCAGGCACTTGAAGAACGGGTCGATCCCAGTATGATATTCGTATGCGTTTATCATATAATTCCACAGTCATGTTCATGAATATTACAATGGGGAATAATGTGATGAAAATTATTAGAAATAAATTACTTTTTCCTTTCAGACATGTCATCATTCAAAATATCAGTTCTGTTTCTTGAATGGCTTAGTTTTTAGAGTGGCCGATGTCTTGATGTGGTTTCGAAGTTTTACGACCGAATCATAGCGGAAGTATACTTTTTGGTCATTAAGAGTCAATTGACAAGAATCGCCTTATGTCATTTTACCCAGACAGATCATGAGCCATCTTTGGCTAAGCAGGACGTTTCTTTAAACTAGGCAATGGAGAAGTCAATATAAATCTTCCATGACTCTTGATGTTATATTGACGTATTAAGGTGATATGACGTCAGAGTGTTCTCCAGTTCTGGATTCGTGATACTCGTTCTGTTGGTTCGAACGTTAGGGGGAGACACAAAATGCTACAATTTTTTAAAATAATTGTGTTTTCAGGAAACAAGACGAAGCAGAACTTGGGAGTGAGAAGCCTTCGCCGTTTAACTTCTTTTCCGGCCAGGAATCCGGTCCAGAAATTCATTTCCACCGAAAGGTAAGGTTGATTTTTAAGGTGTGGGATAGCATACTGAATCAAAGAATTATTTTAAATGTTATGTGTCACATTTAGCCGCGTGTTTTCTGCAGCTTAGAAGGATTTTGTGAGAAAGAATCGGTTTCGTCTGACAGCTGTTTCTTTCAAGGTCGTCGTGATTAGACGTTAGTTTCATGTTTTCTACAAAGACGATCGACACTGTATAGTCTGAGCTACTGAAAGAATCGTCGTTAAATAAATACGCGGAGGCGAAAAGATTTATAGGCCTGTCGCAATTGACTGTTAAATAAAGAGGATTTAATTAAGGATTTATTCTGGCTGAATATTGATGTGTCTTTGATAGATTTCAGCTTCGTTTATTGATTTAATAATATTTTTACACAGTTAATCATTCATACCACGTCATATATAATGGAGGGCAGTAACCAGGAGTTTTCTGTCATTTTATATAGTTTAGTAATTTAAAAAAAAATTAATAACTTTGTGAGCTAAATGTTTTCAATGACAAATAACAGCGGTATTTAAATCTAAGCATTTTTATAAAACGTTCTATTAGTAGTAATGGCTGTAAAAACAATGGGCCTACGACGTGGACATCTTATCTACGTAATTTTGTTAACTAATTGAATCTATACAAATGATTTTGTTAATAGTCAGCAACTGAAATGTTGGGGGTAAGAAGAAAATACATAACTAAAAATATGTTAGGCGTAATATTTGATTTAGGAAAGAATGTCGGACGTTTCGGTACAATTATGATGAAAGTCTTACTATTTATAGCTTCTGTGGCTTTTGTTTAATATATATATGCGCAAAACTGATGTTGTTCTCCAGTAAAGAACGCCTGTGTTGCGCGTGAAAAGGATTAATAAAGGATCAGTTTAGGATATCACACATGAAGAAACTTCATGAGGTGTACTGTAGTGTTGTTGGGTTAGTGGAACCTGAAAGTCTACGATTACGAGACAGGGAATTTTAAAGCGTCCACATGATACTTCGACAAAGGGGTTTCAGTATAAGAGTAGAATACATATTAGAGAGATTAATTGTTTGGAAACTTTGAGTTCTGCCATAACAATGGCAGATTTTTATGAGGCCTGATTCAAGGTCCATTTGGCCCGACCCAGAGCCCGAATTAAGCCCGATCTATTTAAAATCTGCCCTGACTATCGTGTCTCTGATACATGATTCTTTTAATGCATAAAACCATTGTTCATTAATTTATTTAAATACGCTGTTAAACATTTGTGGTTATTTTGGCGTTTGAGGAACGGTACACATACCGGATGGCAAGTTTGTAAGACAACTACTAAAATCTCTGAGAAAATGAAAGCAATGGGATTTATTAGGCGTGTCCCGGCTGATTCACGAATATTTAAACCAGCGAAACTACGAATAACTTTTTTTTTTGCGTAAAAATAATGACCTAGAAAGAACTCAAAATGTTTGATTGCTATCATTTGAACCAGGCCCAAACCCGAATTTCAGTGCCACCATCCCAGGACCGCGCAGTCCACTGCCGTAAAGGACGCCTGTGTTGTTTTTATTTGCATCTGACGATGGTAGCTTGACAAGTGCCGATGTTGGAGTCAGACCGGAGCATGCGCACTCAGAGCTTCCTAATTAAAATACCGCCTTCAGCAAGAGGAGCCGCGCGTTGTCATGGTGACGTCGTGAGGGTTCTGGCTAGTTCGCCCCTCTTCTCGGTCTTATACTTTCGCCGAACATATTCTGATTGTTAGTCATAAACAATCGGTCCGCGACCCCGAGTGTGCTCCGTGATTTAGTAGTGGGTAATTAAAATATTGTGTACCAGAAAGTTTCCCCACTCAAAGTACAACAGCATTACGAGTTACATCAAACCATAAAATCTCCAAAATAATTTTTAAAAAGAGGACCTGTTATAACGTCTTTTCAAAACTGTTGAAATGTCATAATTATCACTATTTTAAGACGTTATACCATGATATTTTTTTAAAAATGTGCTTTGTTTTTGAAGAAATGTCGTAATGTACCCACACACCCACCATGAGATTTATCCAAATATATTTTCCGCCTAAGTTTTGTCACAATTAAAAACATATTTTGCTGTTACATTTATCCAAAGTCGTATTTTCAATGTCAGTTGCATATTTAGATTCAACGTTTTAAAAATGTTGGGACTTTCCATAAATTCATTACATGTTCACAAATAAGTTCTCTTATTTATTTATTTATTTATTGTTTCTTTGTCGTTGTATCCTGTATCTGTTGCTTACAAATGTTCCCCTTTGAAATTCTCAGGATCGACTCAAGCATTTTTCGACTCTCGAACAATATTTTACAGTTTCCCGAGCGACCGCCTGTCCGTCCGTATGATTGCTATTGTTATTTATTTAAGCCATCATTTCGTTCCGGTCGGAACATTGGAACACTAGAGGTCATATATAAAGGGACGTCTAATTAGGACATTATTCCGTACTAGTACCTCAAAAAATCCTTCTGGTATTTCCGTACGACTTTGAATTCCCCGATAGATCCCAAACGGGGGCTTTACTTAAAGGGCCTATCTCCCAGAGCTTATATTTTAAGTCACAAATTGGTTTCCCCCAGTGATTGTCATGAAGATAAAAAGAGGTTTTAGAGAGGAATGCTACGGATCAATATCGAACTACAGGTAGCAGCTCCCAGCTCTCTTTAATTAGGGTAACGCGGTTCAAGTTCATATCCACACACACACACACAAAGAAAATGTATCAACTGACCTTAAAATGTTGGCCGCCGACATCTGGAATGTGGTAGTCAGCCAGATGTGACTCATAACATACGAGCCTTTTCCACTGCGACTTGAATCCGTATCATTGCCCCAAAACATCTGCAGTTCTGTCGTAAATAAAAGTTTTATTTAACTTTGTGTCCATCCGATGTTGGATAAATGCGGTCTGTGTTATGGTTCTGTAACCACTGTTACCAGTTTAAGAACTGTGCAGGTTTCACGAGCGTTTTTTCGAAACAACGCGTGAGACTTAATACCTTCAAGTCCTCTTCTTAATCCTTTCTTACCACTTTAAATTTGTTTTTACATTTGATATCTCCAATTCAAACAGACGGGGTTAAAATAAAATGTTAATTTTACGTGAATCTGTAAGATTTTAAGATAATTTCTTTTAGTGTTAGACGATGTTTGTGAAAAATTGTGTCGATAATAACAGATATTTTAAATGTATATTTGTTTTCACAACAAATTATTTTAACAGAGTTTCAGTGTTGCTTCAATCTTGTAAGTTCGCGTGTCCACCGTGCAGTTATTACGTGTTAGAAGATCAAAAGATTTGTAGCTGAGGCTACTACTCGATACGTTTTTTCTTCAGAAGTTTAAAAGAGAGACAGCATTGTGACAAGCCTACTTGTTTTCATTAAGAAAGGAGAGTGAAGCTAAACCGACTAGGTCAAGATGAATTGGACTGGATATTTGAGGATCAGGTGATGTTACGTTGCAATGAATGAGTATGGCGTAAGGAGAGGTGTGTGATATTGTGTCCCGCTATACGCCATATGGGCGCTTGGAGGGAGAGGTATTATAGCTCCTACTCATTCTTGACCTCGGCCCTAGATGGGGTGAGTGGTCAGCTACACGCCCGGCTACGCTTTATCCCCGGGTAAAGGACTCCGGTACCCATTGGTTAGGAGGCTGGGTGATCCCCAGAGCAGAGGCTAGACGGAAAATCGGGATCTGAGCCCCGATCGGCCAGTCTGAGTTCCCCTGGCCAAATGAGGTGAGCTGTGTCGGGCGGTTTCTTCCGTAATCTGGGACAGACAGACGGAGTTGTTGGAAAAGTAGAATTGGTTTGAACTGATATGAATTCAGATAGTGGAACGATGTCTTGTCATACTGTATGTTTTTCTCGCTGCAGACACAAAGGAAAATGAAGCGATAATTTAGATGTTTCCTTTGAATATGACTAACAGGTGACTGACATGTGAAACAGCCACACCTGTGGTTGTATCATTATTTCTCCCTCTCACGTTACGTAAATTCCACTTCAACTATTGATTATCATGTCATATGTGATGTTTTCCTATGTGTTCGAACACAAACAATTGAAGGTCCACTGCGGTATTGTACGGCATGACGCACACGAAGAGGACACATCCCGGTGCTTTTTATCACCTGAAGAAGTTGTTTGGCGTAGTCGAGATAAGATGTAATGGAAGGACTAAGGACGAGACATTAGAATGTAAGGGTAAGGGTTCGAATGGGAGAATGTTTGAACCTAAGAGGATTGAAGTGACAAGAGAGTGGAGAAAACTGTATTACGAGGAGTTTCATAGTTTGTTTAAGCTCTGCACCAAATATTATTAAGGTAATCAAATAAGGGAGTTTGAGATAAGCAGGACATGTAGCGAGCATGGGGAAAATAAGAAATGTTTACTAAATTTTAGTTCGAAAGACTGAAGGGAGGGGACAACTCGGAAGACCCATATGTTAATGAGATAACAATATTAAAATAGTTATTGGGGAAATGATCTCTTAGGCTGTTGATTGAATTTGTGTGGCCGGCAATTTTGAACACTGAAATGAAACTTCGAGTTTCACAAGGAGCGGGGAATTTCCTAACTAACTACTCCATTAAGGTAGGTAGGTAGTTAGTTAGAGGTGGTGTTCGAAACGTAATGGAAATCAAGATTTTTATTACCGAGTTTGGTTTGTACCTATCATGCACAATTTGTATTATCTTAAATCCCTAGTATGAAGTTCAAGTTTTATTTCCACGGGAAACAAATTCATGATGGGGGCTAACTTTATGTAGCGTGCCTGAGCGTTTCTAAACCACGTGTAATGAGAGCTGGAGGACAAAAACTGCTTTTCTTGGGTAAGGGCTGCAAAGAGGATTACCCTCAAGAGGGAGTTGTGACTGATGCTATTGTTTGCCGCGACGCGCGCCCTCAACGGGGAACCACCTCCTGTCCCCCTCCCCCGGCATCTGTCTCGGGCTTTTTTAACGAAATTCTCCCCCTGTAAAGAATATTCACACACACGCCTGGGAGCCAGTTCAGTTCCTCTTTCAAACAAACATGAATTAAAATACATAACCCTATAATTTGACCGTTATTCTATACGGTTCAAAGAGACTGAGAAGGCTGGTTCATGTAGCATGCACGAGGGAAACAGCTTCACACACAGAGAAAGTTGGCCCAGCACTGACATCTATGCGGAAGAACTCATCATCAGTTCTTATTCGGGAAATTGGTTTCCCTGGCTGGGGCATTGCATTCCTCGTTTCTGGCTGGCGAATAACATGATGAGATATCTACCTTCAAATATGACGACACAATTTCTTCTCCTCGCAGTATACTTTAAATTTATCGAACAAACTCATCACGTTATGTCATTCGACGCTAAATGCCAGGAACGCCGACGTCATCCTAATAAACACAAACAATAATATTGTCAAGTTTATTGACCATTAATTATCATGTTTTGTGTGTCTTTGGTTCACCTAACCCCATTTCTCCCATAAGGTTTTAACTTCGCTCAACGCTGTTTTACATTTCGCGGGTTGGGGGGGATTAAACAATTTAAGCTCCGCGAACGGCGAAGGTATTCAGTGTTTAAACTGGATATTCGAGTAACTAATTATCACGAAGAAGAGTGAGTTAATGAGAACAGTTACAGATCCAATAGTAACGACTTTCCTGCCGACTTAGATCCTTGAGAGCTTCAGAATTTATTTTGGAACGTTGGCCCTTATTTAACGTAACATACAAAGTTACTGAATACATATGTAGGCAGTTATTTGAAACACGTCTAAGATATGTTGTGCGTTCATCTGGTTTTGACAACGTGCAGTCTTGTAGGCGGTTATCAACACAAATTACATCCAAATTCAGGGCCCCTGCAAACCCCAAATGTCACACCGGTTAACGGTTGATCTTGTCACAAGAGAGCGTAAAGTGAATGGAATTACGTGCATAGCCACATTATAAATGTGCCCTAAGGGACAGTAGAGCGACTGTCAACGTACAACGATTGTTTTCTTCACGAAACACTTTATTGGAGGTCGATAGATCGAAATATTCCCATCCAAAAGCGCCTAAATGGAGTATAGTAGGACAGTTTTACTTTACTTTCTATAGTACTTTAACTTACGACATAACTCTGATCGATCTCGTGAATTTTCAATCGTGCATTAGTTAAATCATCTGCAATCTACAATCCCGGGATTGTCGCCTTTTCTATTAGTGAAGCATTTTAAATACCTTCACTTACAATGAAAAATGCCATTTATAAACTATTAAACAAATTAGGACTAAAACTACAACTTTGAATTGCATCTCTTTTTTTTGTTTAATAAATTGTCACCTCTTCTCCACATTTCACACAGAATTTGATAACATTGTGCAATGTTCTCGACACACTCATGCATGTTATTACTCATATCATTTTAAGCTATAAGGCTTCCCTGTCAACTGAATAAAAGGCCTGTATAAACCAAATTCCTCTATTCAATCTTAAGTATTTGTCTATCGTGATTTTAATTACAGAAATATTCTTTTTCATCTTGAAAACCGTAAATAAAACCTTAACGAACACAGTCTCATTACCTATTTATTTACTAGTCTCTTACTTTACCAGCCAGAATTTTGGAAAATATTACACCCCAAACTAATAAAATCAAAATTCCTCTGTAACCGTCTGTCCTCGTTTCCACACCTGTCTGTAAGTTTGGAAAATAATGTCAACTTTCAAGTCGGTGAAGATTTTATCATATTTTCAACATAAAAACATTGGAAAAGAACAAGACCTTGCCCGAAACTGTGGGAACCACTGCCGAACAAAGGCTAAGTTAGCTTTTCCTTCACAGAACACAAAAATTTCATAATAACACGCTTAAAAATAAATTAAGATCTAAGCCCTAAAAAAAGTCATAAATCTTGCTTCGGGTGTCATTAAAGCCTTGCCTTTCCCCTCCCGTTAGTGTGAATCTGAGCTGAGGATTACACCGATTCAATCCAGTGTCCCAAGATCAAATACCGCTGGTATATTAATCCTAATGCTTCCTTTAGTACATTTGATTGGAAATTGAAAACCGTGAGTTGAGAAAGCTGTGATACAGACAAAGAGAACGCGGTTATTACACACGCACTGGCGGACGCATCGAGCACGTTACATTCTCACGCAATGCTGGCGAAAGCACCTACAAACAATCAGTCGTTTCTCCAAATCATTAAAACCCAATGACTGCAAACGCAACCTCGTATTATTCCAGCCGAGCTAATTCGAAGTCGTTCCAGAGCAACGGCGGTGTGTATGTCGTATGGATTGTTGAGCCGTTGTTAGGGCGTGTGTCGCCCCTTGTCCATGGTCACGTGGCGCCTGTAAGGCGTCGCCATAGGGTACATGTACCCTATTGTACGAATATACACTCCACGCGACTATGAACTAACGTTGGTTTAATATAAAGGGGTGGGACTGTAAGCTTATGGAGGGTTTCTGCTCAGCTGAAGTCTATGTGCCTACACTTCTGTGAAAATAGACTGTTATTGTTATTAACATTGCCCAGAAATATTTTAATATAAACTGCGTGATGTTTCAAATACCGGAAAATTAACCACGCTATTTGTTTGGCACGAAACATTTATTTTCTGATAAAATGTGAACAGACTACATAACACGAAAGCTTTAGGGAGGTCATGCGTATAACTCAACACTAATGATTCATCTCTGGATGTGCCCTAAGATGTCAGGGGCTTTATTTTCCTCGTGTGGACTCTATACCATAATCTGTAAGGCGATTTACATGCTAAGAAGTAAAATTTAAATACATTAGGCCTAATAAATTGTCTAACAAGACTGGAAAGGTGTAATTTGTACTGGAATACACACACATGAATTATTTTAAAATTTTGATTTAATTCTGAATGCTCCTAGCTGAAATAGAAAAGATAGCATGTCACCATTAGACGCTAAATATTCTGACCTAATGAAAGCATCGTTAAATTAAACAATGATAAATAATACAGTAAAATTTAACACTAAATATGATGTACAATTTTTTTTACTTTTATTAAACATCTGTGATGGTTATTTTTTATTTATTTGTTGTCAATAAGCAAATGAATATCTCCCCCAAACTGTCTGTAACAGTTTTCCAATTCGTGCTACCAAAGTAATTACTCGATATATCAATATGCTGAATACATATCGTTTACGAATGATTTATTCCTCTATATCATAAGGATTTATTGATATGATGTAGTAGCATGGCGTATGAAGTGAAGTTTCGTTTGTATTTACTACAATTTCGAAATTCAAATACAACTTGTTGCTTTGTTTACCCGACATATTTCATGTATAGTATTTTATACATCATCACGGTTAGTAAACAGAATGGTAAATATTATCTGAAATATTGTCGACTAAACATTCGGACGAATAAAGCAAAATCAATTTGACGGTCGACGATTTAGTGAACATATACTTATAACTAAAGAAAATGTAAAACAAAATTAGTTGTTTATAATATGACAGTAATCAATATATTAGTTTAGCTTTATGAGAAATATAATTTATGAATGTGCAGTGCTTTTGATATCTTGTAAACAACAGGAATTATTTGGCATGAAATGTCACAAAAATTAAACTTAGACAAAATGAAAAAATCTATTTATAATTTTTCGGAGATTTTGAAGACGAGCAAAACTTTATCATTTCGTAATTATAAAGACTGATACATTTAAGTTCTTTTACCACGGATTCTTTATGTGTTTATAGTCTGAATGACATAATTTTCGTAAATTTAAGTGGTTGAGGGGGAAGAAGAATCTAAGATTATTTAAGAACACTTATATTATTTATCAAAATTAATATAATTGCAGACTGCCGTGTTTATTTTTAGCCCAATAATTTATTTTTCCTGGTGCTTGTGGTCAGTGACGTATTTGATGCCGTCTAAATATTTAACGTTCCTGGACACACGCCATTAGGGAAGGCTTTGTTGTTTGGTAGGTCGGATATTTTATTTGAGACAGAAATTAGCCTGAATTTATTTGTGGTGAAGCCATGAATGACATCTGTGGTGATATGTGTTGCTGTTTTAGAGCTGTATTCACACATGTAATACTGCGAAATAAAAGGAATGAAACTTCTAGGTCCTAGGAACAACTTTTTGAATTATCTATTTCTGAGTAAAATTTCAAATAATGCAGATAGGACTGCTCACTACGTTAAATTTATGAGATATATAATTTCGCGTATGTTTATATGAAACGCGGAAAAGCTAAAAATTAATTTTGTTCTACCGTACATCTCATATCCGAGCAAGTCGCTTACGTGTGCATTTGAAAATTTGAATATCACGTGATTTTAAGTCAGGCCACTGCCGCAGCACTCGCACCTTTGGCTAATTATACAGTATTGCCATATCTACACCGCTATAGGCACATTTAACAAACTAAGGCATCATTAAACATTAATTGACACCGTTTAAACTAGACTACATTAAGTATGAATATGATGCACTCAAAAACGTCAATATGTCAACGTCTTTAAGTCATAATATTTCATGGAAAACTAAAAAACAAATGAACTAGGCAACGTGGAACAATTAACGTACTAATTGTGGCTGTAATTCGGATTGGTGGACGAGGAATGCATGCAATGTTGTGGCCTTGGGTTTGAATATGTACACGAAAATGTGTAATCGGATAGCATGAAATGCGTTTAATATCTTGACTAGCTGAGCGACTATCAGGTTTTTAAGAAATACTCTATTCAGTGTAGTAGCTGTCACCAAATTGCGTGTTTCAAAGACACGTGAAATTCGTACAACCTTGGAAGAGTGGAGCCCAGGCGAGTGTGGACAGCTCAGAACTCGAAGCACAACAAAAATAGCAAGTCCTTCAGTGACATATAATCTGAAGCCCTGAGAAGAATTCATTATTTTTTAGTGACCTTGAAGCACGCAGTTTGGTGACGGCTGCTATGGTTACCCCACCCGGTATCAGGCTGACGGAAAATATGAACTAGAGTTAATAGCAGAGCCGTTGTCAACACGAGGGCGAAGAATCTGTTCACTGATGAGAGCCGGGGATCATTTCGAGTTTCGCTCCGAGCAAGACAGCGGTGACAGGTGATAGGCGCAGTGTTTGTGGGTTGCAACTTCAGCGATGCCTGGTACATTCTTTGTCACGTTTTGAGACTTGACCCCTGACCTTCCCCGTATATGTCGTCAGGAATCTCCCGAGATCTCATCTCCTGGTCAACCAACACGCGACGTGACGAAAGGAAAAGCAAACTTATCGGGCAGCCATCTCACCAAACACTCAGAGCACTGGAAAGAACGAGCGGAGGAAAGGCAGTTCCCAGCACATAGGACCGTCCGCGTTCCAGCAGTGAACTTGAGCTGTGCAATGGGGCAGGTCCTCACACAAAATTAGTTCAGTCGTATTATTCTAACCCAGAATCTAGGCGTCTAGGATTAAACGTAAGACTATTTTTGCTTAAATCACACCAAATGTTGATTTCTGTATGTGTATAAAACAGTACAAAGCCTGCATCACTTAAGAACGCTGGCAAGAAATTGAACAATGTTGTACAGAAACTTTGGTGACCTCCTGCCAGTCAGTTGTCCACCCCTGTCAACTGTGCCGCGAAGCTAACGGTGGTTATTTTGAACACCTACATTTGATTCGGTAATTCGCTATGTGTGCCAATGCTGATGTATGTAATTGTTTAGTTATTTAAAATGTCTCTCATCTGTTACGTCACTGTGTATGTACAAATAGCTCATTTAAGTAATTTCTCCCTTCGTTCTCATTAAATAATTTTTAACGCGACCTAGTGATGGAAATGATCGAATTAATTTGTAAATAAAAGCATGTCGGTTCACAAATCGTAATAAGATGTGAAGATTAACCGGTGAATCACATGCTCGCGTAGGTCTAATAATGGAATGTTCGCGGCTACGTGTGTTGTGTTAGGCCTACATTACTATAACCGTTGCCATGGTAACGCCGTTAAGGAAGTTTCGGATATGGTTGTATTAATGGACATGAAACTATCGCCTCTTACGTTTGGCTAACAACTGTCATGGCCCACATTTGTTTACAATGTGTCTAGTTCCTGACTGTTGTTATTACCACATATCGACGTTTATTAATTTCTGTAAAGGTAAAAATGGAAACCAGCCTAAGGTAAAAAGGTTGATGGTAATGGAAGTTGTCTGTTTGGAGGCTTATCCTTGCTTCAGAAAGACGATGAAACAGAATATATTACAGCGAGAGAAAGGGGAATGGAAAATACGAAACTTACATGAGAAATTACAGGACGTTTGGTACACATAAGCTATAGAAATTTTACCTTAAGCTGCGTTTACAGAATTTCGGTTGAAATTTACTATTGTAACCGGCCACGGCGTGACGCTATTTCTTTTAACAGTGAGTGAAATAGCAGTTTAAATAATTAACAGTTGAGAACAAGAGAATGGTCATTACAGTATTATTTTGTTAGCAACTGAGGAATTAGATGTTCTGCCGTATATTAATAATAATAACTTAAGTAATAATTTGCAGAGAAGTAAAACACTCAGAAGAAATTGTTAGCGTAAAGGAATGAGATTAAAAAATGGATGACTCGGTTAAAGAAGCAAATAGATATGATGACAAAGAGAATGTTAGGAGAAAACGAAGGGCAAAGGCAGATTAGACTAGAGTAAATTAGAGACAGAACTAGAAAGAGAACAAAATAATAAAATTAAAATAAAGGAGAATTAGATTAGGGAAAATAATTAAATCCTAATGAGAGAGCGTACAAACTGGAAGAATAAATATGAGGTACATTAGAACATCTGAGAAAAATATGCAGATGAAAAAGAAACTATCGTATGAGCATCGTAGCTGAGACATCATAACAATTTTATTTTCGTTTTGAATTCGTACGGAGTCTTTCGCTAGCGAATGGCTATTGGGAACTTCTCAGCTCAACGCTACTTTTAAGTAAAAATACCGTTGCCCGCTCGTTTTCTAGCATATATTTCACATGCGTGTACTAATGAAGACCGCTTTATTTTTTGACAGCCACTATCTCGAAAACAGCACAAAATATTTATCACAGACTACAACTCTTGTCTGAAACATCTGCTCATGTAGAAAATAAACCTTGAAAAGTTGTATGGGCTAACAGTAAGTTGTTTTTGAGACTCAGGCCGGGGAGCCTAAGTTCATTTCACGGTTGTGTTTAGAAAACTCACTATAGATAGGCCGTGGACTTGGACACATCACACCAACAAAGACTTCATTACTCATGCCGCCAGTGTGGCAACCCCAAGAATTATTTTAGTGTATAAAATTAAGAATAATTTTTAAGGTTTATTATCGTGTTTACAATAGCCCCCTACCAATCGCTGTTCCAAGTTTCCACAACCTCCAACCTAATTTACGTAATATGATTTAATATTTATCCTGTCATCTGTGTCGATTCACTTAACAGGAGCTAGCCCATCCGTATTTGACGTGAGCAAAGAAACAAAATCTAAGTTAAAGCAACGTAACAAAACAGTCTAACATCTTAACCGAATCGCACACCCACAATCTCGCAGAACTCGGAACGACAATCGATCTCCTCCTAGCAGCCGCGAAGTCACAGGTATCACTTTGTTTACGACGTAGGCTCACAATTATCGAGTTCGGTTCATCAGCCGGCCAAGAGACTCCTCTGTCATCGCACGTGATGTAGCTATAAGCTGACAGCTCTGAATGGTCACAATGTCAACTCGAAATTGACGTGTCTGTAGCGCAATCCAGAGCTGATAACTTCCCTGCAAGACAACTTGATCGATCAAACAGTTAAATGGATGGTTTAACTCGATCTGACAGTGTGAATCAGATTGAATCACTTGCTATCCCCACTTAAGGGAGATGGGTGAAAGCGACCACTGTGTCCCAACCTCGGCTATGCAGCTTACTACGTGAATAGCTAATTGAATTTTTTCCCGCCTCTCGTCTGCCCTGCCTTAAACAACGAAAGTGAGTTTTAAACAAGTTAGCAGGAGTTGGGGGGCAAATCTGGGTAATAGGTAATAGCAGATAACCAGTCTCATCTTTGATAGTATTAACTATAGGTTAGCAAAATTTCTTATTTTCCTTGTATAAATTCCTAATATTTTTGTTTCTGGAATTAGTTTCAAGTTCATTAATTTTGTTTTTCAATTATTTCCTTTTCTTATACTGGTTTCATGTCCTAAATTTTGTAGATTATCTCCATTGACATGGCTTGGATTCTGCAACCATTGTACCCAGCCCACTTCCGCTTCTCTATTAATTTTGAGCACTCATTATCAAACCATGGTTTACTATGCTGTAGTTTGTGATATTCTAAATTTTCATTGGCTCAGGTCTTGATATTGTCCGAAATACTTTCGAAGGGCTTTTAATATACAAAATATCGTCCAAGATCTCTAAAGCTGCAAATTTATTGGAGATTTCTATCTGGTACTTCCCCTAAACTTCTATATTATTAAGTTTCTTCAAATAAAAGCTTTCTAAATCAAACTTTTACCTTATTTGTTTATTTACTGAACGTCTATCCGTTAATTTTTGATATTATCAGGTAGAGGTCGGTATTACAGTCAGCTTCTCTGAATGATCTGACATCTAATATGTTCGAGTGTCGTCTCTTGTCAATTTAAATGTGATGTGTCTGAACTGAAGCTTTCACGGTGACTTGAGTATAATGAATTCTTCTTGGGATACCAGCCGTGTAAGGTGGTTTAATGGAAAAACACCATTCTCCACTAAACCATCTTACACGGCTGGTAGCCTGATAAGAATTAATTGTAAAAAATACTCTATTTGAGTATGTGTGACACAATCAGGAGAAGTCCAAGTATGTTTATGAATGTCACGGTGAGCGAGTGAGGGAATGTTGTGCTTTTGACAATTAGGTGTTTTAAGTTGTAAAATTTACTACTCTGTTCCCGTTATAATTACTATCTTCATGTAGACCTTCCTTATCAATAATCGGTTTAAAAATTTCCTCCCTCCCTATTATCGCATTGGAATCATCTAGCAGAATTTTCAAACGGTACCTAGGGAACCGGTCAAATACATGTTCTAGTCCTTTGAGCCTTCATCTTTATCCTCAGTTGGGGCATGCATATTCAGTGTCATGATATCACACCAACGACCCGTTAGAGTTACATACGGCAAACTGCTGAAATAATCCTATTATGTACGAAAAATCCTGTCCCAAAGTGGTGATTAACGTTCCCTTTTCCATACAAAAATGTATAATTTTCTGCTGTTTGACATCCCTTCCCTTCCCTTCCCACTAAATCTGGCTTGAACTTCTCTAACTCCCCCACTACTGACTTGATTGAACCTATCCTGTAGAGATTACATATTCCAAGTGCCAAATCTCATGCCTTTCTCACATTTCAGTCGTGCTAAAGAATCAGACCAAGTCCCGAGGCACTTTTAGACATTTCATAACAAAATTAAGTTTTTACGGTGAGGGGTTGTTAACCCCACGCCCAACCCCCAAGCTAGAGGACCACTCCTTACCCGTGACTGCTTATTCAACATATTCACAGCTACCCTCCATATCTGGAGTCCTTCTCTATCCGCAACCTGAGGACGCACCAAGACGTGGTGACGAGGGAGTCTCCTTACATGGGGAGTGACTGAACACACTGAGAAAAATGATAAGTTGTTATCATACGTTGTCTTTAGAACCTTACAGCTCATTACCTCCAGCCACTGGATAGGTTGGTTCTCAAATCGCTCAAAGCTCATTATTATGAAGCAGTGAGGAGATGATTTACAGAAACGCAGGAAAATAAGTCGCTCTCCTTGATTTTAGCGAACGTTTGAAAGATGGGCGGGGAAAAGTTGCTACAAACAAAAAAACTCCACCTCTGGCTTGGAAGTAACTGAAATTTACCTCTTCGGGGCTTCGATAATTCAAAACCTCGTACAGTAGTAATAGAGATGATAATATTAATTTCTAGTGTCTGTGCCTTGCTTCATTAACCAGTTTACCACACGTCGCTCACGTCAGCCTCCAACTTTTCCTTCCTGATTTTGCCTTGTCTTGCATTGCAACTGAGTGTTCATCACGACGTCCAGTTGGTGTTAGAATCCCAATACGTTCCTCAGTTGGTTATCTTACGCCATGTTCATTATTCTGTTTACTAGTCTCAAAAATATGCGTAGCTCCGATTTTTACGTTTATAGTCTAGTATTAATTGACCGACGCACTGACGATGGAGGCACGAAGCTACTCCGAAACGTCGATCAGTTTCTACCACACTGCACTGTGCAACATCTCAGAAGACAGTATTCTTAAGCGAGTAACTGTTTAAGTCGCTACCCCGAAATCAATCTTGCGGTTGTTAGCCGTCAATCAGGTGATGCTCATTGTTCCCTAATGTGCTGTACTGACCCGGGGGGGTCCAGCTGACCTCCAACCTCGGAGCGAGGGCGGCCCCGTCAGTCACGCCACGGGGGTCGTCACGTGGCGCTTGTCAGCTCCATGACGCATCCGTCAATGAGAACAGACATCGAGATATTTCTGTAACCCATACACGTCATCATTCCCGCTTGAAATGTGGTTGCTAGATTGAAAACATAGGATGCCTGATCATAATATTTCGTTTGGATATAAACATTGTCTGTTATTTAAAGTTACGTCAATATACAAATTAAAAAAGGCATTTGCGTGGTCAGTGACTATCAGTTACTCAATGAAGACCCCGAAAGAATGAATCACATAACGAGGAGCTTCACAAATTGTATTTTTAACTTTATGTTTTAGAATAGCAAAGAATCGTAGGTTTGCATTGCTTAATCGAAGGGAAGAATCCATTTAGAAGATCAAGTTGTAGATGGAAGGATAATATTAAGATTTACAGTTGATTCCTGTTGATTGGGCCATCGGTTAATCGGGGCAGCTGTTTATTTGGGACAAATCTTAAAGACCAAACCTTTCTAACTCTTTACGTGGAACTTGGCATAATTGGGGAAGCCGCTTAATTGTACCAAATTGTTCTAGTCCTGATGTGCCCAATTAACCGGAATCCACTGTAGCTTAAGTATGGTGTGAGGATGTGGATTAGGTACATATATCTGGATCAGAATAGGGGCCAGTGACGGGCTTTTGTGAGCACGACACTGAACCTCTTGGTTCCACGATAGGCGTGGAATGTTTTGATTACCATGGAATTAGTTGAACAGTCTCGATTATTTTATGGCTCTTAAAAAATAGTACGGAAACATTACAATGGGTTTAGGTTAATTCTACGGAGCGAGTTAGAATCTTGGGTGTCTTTCGAAAATTTTGATGTAGAAGAAATTGAAATAAAAATATAAACACAAGAAAGGTCTTAATATATAGGTCCTACAAGTTATGAAAATTACTGATGGCGCAAACATCCTGTTATATTCGAAATATAACAGGATGTCATTGTCTCTCACTTTATTTTAAAGATTTTCGCTTTGAAGAATTATTTAGGGAACTGCTCTCGAGATTATTCAGAAATGCGTACAGGTCTTCATGCAACGTGACCTTATAGTTGTCCAACTTAGCCAAAATTTAAACACGCGGACAAATTTAAGAAATCCCTACAGTACGACATCAAATATCACGTAAATATGTTGAACAGTAATCAAGTTATTGCATGAGGACAGATGGAAGGACATGTTGTTTTTGTTCCTTGGCTCTATAACCCATCTGTCGGAGGTTTCCTAGTCTTTGAAGCGTGCATTTGTGAGTATTGAGTACCAGCCCACTGACTTTGCACAATTTCTACTCAATCCTGATTTGACTGCTAGAGTTAAAATATTGTGTACCAGAAAGTTTCCCCACTCAAAGTACAACAGCATTACGAGTTACATCAAACCATAAAATCTCCAAAATAATTTTTAAAAAGAGGACCTGTTATAACGTCTTTTCAAAACTGTTGAAATGTCATAATTATCACTATTTTAAGACGTTATACCATGATATTTTTTTAAAAATGTGCTTTGTTTTTGAAGAAATGTCGTAATGTACCCACACACCCACCATGAGATTTATCCAAATATATTTTCCGCCTAAGTTTTGTCACAATTAAAAACATATTTTGCTGTTACATTTATCCAAAGTCGTATTTTCAATGTCAGTTGCATATTTAGATTCAACGTTTTAAAAATGTTGGGACTTTCCATAAATTCATTACATGTTCACAAATAAGTTCTCTTATTTATTTATTTATTTATTGTTTCTTTGTCGTTGTGTCCTGTATCTGTTGCTTACAAATGTTCCCCTTTGAAATTCTCAGGATCGACTCAAGCATTTTTCGACTCTCGAACAATATTTTACAGTTTCCCGAGCGACCGCCTGTCCGTCCGTATGATTGCTATTGTTATTTATTTAAGCCATCATTTCGTTCCGGTCGGAACATTGGAACACTAGAGGTCATATATAAAGGGACGTCTAATTAGGACATTATTCCGTACTAGTACCTCAAAAAATCCTTCTGGTATTTCCGTACGACTTTGAATTCCCCGATAGATCCCAAACGGGGGCTTTACTTAAAGGGCCTATCTCCCAGAGCTTATATTTTAAGTCACAAATTGGTTTCCCCCAGTGATTGTCATGAAGATAAAAAGAGGTTTTAGAGAGGAATGCTACGGATCAATATCGAACTACAGGTAGCAGCTCCCAGCTCTCTTTAATTAGGGTAACGCGGTTCAAGTTCATATCCACACACACACACACAAAGAAAATGTATCAACTGACCTTAAAATGTTGGCCGCCGACATCTGGAATGTGGTAGTCAGCCAGATGTGACTCATAACATACGAGCCTTTTCCACTGCGACTTGAATCCGTATCATTGCCCCAAAACATCTGCAGTTCTGTCGTAAATAAAAGTTTTATTTAACTTTGTGTCCATCCGATGTTGGATAAATGCGGTCTGTGTTATGGTTCTGTAACCACTGTTACCAGTTTAAGAACTGTGCAGGTTTCACGAGCGTTTTTTCGAAACAACGCGTGAGACTTAATACCTTCAAGTCCTCTTCTTAATCCTTTCTTACCACTTTAAATTTGTTTTTACATTTGATATCTCCAATTCAAACAGACGGGGTTAAAATAAAATGTTAATTTTACGTGAATCTGTAAGATTTTAAGATAATTTCTTTTAGTGTTAGACGATGTTTGTGAAAAATTGTGTCGATAATAACAGATATTTTAAATGTATATTTGTTTTCACAACAAATTATTTTAACAGAGTTTCAGTGTTGCTTCAATCTTGTAAGTTCGCGTGTCCACCGTGCAGTTATTACGTGTTAGAAGATCAAAAGATTTGTAGCTGAGGCTACTACTCGATACGTTTTTTCTTCAGAAGTTTAAAAGAGAGACAGCATTGTGACAAGCCTACTTGTTTTCATTAAGAAAGGAGAGTGAAGCTAAACCGACTAGGTCAAGATGAATTGGACTGGATATTTGAGGATCAGGTGATGTTACGTTGCAATGAATGAGTATGGCGTAAGGAGAGGTGTGTGATATTGTGTCCCGCTATACGCCATATGGGCGCTTGGAGGGAGAGGTATTATAGCTCCTACTCATTCTTGACCTCGGCCCTAGATGGGGTGAGTGGTCAGCTACACGCCCGGCTACGCTTTATCCCCGGGTAAAGGACTCCGGTACCCATTGGTTAGGAGGCTGGGTGATCCCCAGAGCAGAGGCTAGACGGAAAATCGGGATCTGAGCCCCGATCGGCCAGTCTGAGTTCCCCTGGCCAAATGAGGTGAGCTGTGTCGGGCGGTTTCTTCCGTAATCTGGGACAGACAGACGGAGTTGTTGGAAAAGTAGAATTGGTTTGAACTGATATGAATTCAGATAGTGGAACGATGTCTTGTCATACTGTATGTTTTTCTCGCTGCAGACACAAAGGAAAATGAAGCGATAATTTAGATGTTTCCTTTGAATATGACTAACAGGTGACTGACATGTGAAACAGCCACACCTGTGGTTGTATCATTATTTCTCCCTCTCACGTTACGTAAATTCCACTTCAACTATTGATTATCATGTCATATGTGATGTTTTCCTATGTGTTCGAACACAAACAATTGAAGGTCCACTGCGGTATTGTACGGCATGACGCACACGAAGAGGACACATCCCGGTGCTTTTTATCACCTGAAGAAGTTGTTTGGCGTAGTCGAGATAAGATGTAATGGAAGGACTAAGGACGAGACATTAGA
Source organism: Zootermopsis nevadensis (assembly GCF_000696155.1). The sequence goes on from NW_019059807.1 coordinate 111,141, forward strand.
ATGTAAGGGTAAGGGTTCGAATGGGAGAATGTTTGAACCTAAGAGGATTGAAGTGACAAGAGAGTGGAGAAAACTGTATTACGAGGAGTTTCATAGTTTGTTTAAGCTCTGCACCAAATATTATTAAGGTAATCAAATAAGGGAGTTTGAGATAAGCAGGACATGTAGCGAGCATGGGGAAAATAAGAAATGTTTACTAAATTTTAGTTCGAAAGACTGAAGGGAGGGGACAACTCGGAAGACCCATATGTTAATGAGATAACAATATTAAAATAGTTATTGGGGAAATGATCTCTTAGGCTGTTGATTGAATTTGTGTGGCCGGCAATTTTGAACACTGAAATGAAACTTCGAGTTTCACAAGGAGCGGGGAATTTCCTAACTAACTACTCCATTAAGGTAGGTAGGTAGTTAGTTAGAGGTGGTGTTCGAAACGTAATGGAAATCAAGATTTTTATTACCGAGTTTGGTTTGTACCTATCATGCACAATTTGTATTATCTTAAATCCCTAGTATGAAGTTCAAGTTTTATTTCCACGGGAAACAAATTCATGATGGGGGCTAACTTTATGTAGCGTGCCTGAGCGTTTCTAAACCACGTGTAATGAGAGCTGGAGGACAAAAACTGCTTTTCTTGGGTAAGGGCTGCAAAGAGGATTACCCTCAAGAGGGAGTTGTGACTGATGCTATTGTTTGCCGCGACGCGCGCCCTCAACGGGGAACCACCTCCTGTCCCCCTCCCCCGGCATCTGTCTCGGGCTTTTTTAACGAAATTCTCCCCCTGTAAAGAATATTCACACACACGCCTGGGAGCCAGTTCAGTTCCTCTTTCAAACAAACATGAATTAAAATACATAACCCTATAATTTGACCGTTATTCTATACGGTTCAAAGAGACTGAGAAGGCTGGTTCATGTAGCATGCACGAGGGAAACAGCTTCACACACAGAGAAAGTTGGCCCAGCACTGACATCTATGCGGAAGAACTCATCATCAGTTCTTATTCGGGAAATTGGTTTCCCTGGCTGGGGCATTGCATTCCTCGTTTCTGGCTGGCGAATAACATGATGAGATATCTACCTTCAAATATGACGACACAATTTCTTCTCCTCGCAGTATACTTTAAATTTATCGAACAAACTCATCACGTTATGTCATTCGACGCTAAATGCCAGGAACGCCGACGTCATCCTAATAAACACAAACAATAATATTGTCAAGTTTATTGACCATTAATTATCATGTTTTGTGTGTCTTTGGTTCACCTAACCCCATTTCTCCCATAAGGTTTTAACTTCGCTCAACGCTGTTTTACATTTCGCGGGTTGGGGGGGATTAAACAATTTAAGCTCCGCGAACGGCGAAGGTATTCAGTGTTTAAACTGGATATTCGAGTAACTAATTATCACGAAGAAGAGTGAGTTAATGAGAACAGTTACAGATCCAATAGTAACGACTTTCCTGCCGACTTAGATCCTTGAGAGCTTCAGAATTTATTTTGGAACGTTGGCCCTTATTTAACGTAACATACAAAGTTACTGAATACATATGTAGGCAGTTATTTGAAACACGTCTAAGATATGTTGTGCGTTCATCTGGTTTTGACAACGTGCAGTCTTGTAGGCGGTTATCAACACAAATTACATCCAAATTCAGGGCCCCTGCAAACCCCAAATGTCACACCGGTTAACGGTTGATCTTGTCACAAGAGAGCGTAAAGTGAATGGAATTACGTGCATAGCCACATTATAAATGTGCCCTAAGGGACAGTAGAGCGACTGTCAACGTACAACGATTGTTTTCTTCACGAAACACTTTATTGGAGGTCGATAGATCGAAATATTCCCATCCAAAAGCGCCTAAATGGAGTATAGTAGGACAGTTTTACTTTACTTTCTATAGTACTTTAACTTACGACATAACTCTGATCGATCTCGTGAATTTTCAATCGTGCATTAGTTAAATCATCTGCAATCTACAATCCCGGGATTGTCGCCTTTTCTATTAGTGAAGCATTTTAAATACCTTCACTTACAATGAAAAATGCCATTTATAAACTATTAAACAAATTAGGACTAAAACTACAACTTTGAATTGCATCTCTTTTTTTTGTTTAATAAATTGTCACCTCTTCTCCACATTTCACACAGAATTTGATAACATTGTGCAATGTTCTCGACACACTCATGCATGTTATTACTCATATCATTTTAAGCTATAAGGCTTCCCTGTCAACTGAATAAAAGGCCTGTATAAACCAAATTCCTCTATTCAATCTTAAGTATTTGTCTATCGTGATTTTAATTACAGAAATATTCTTTTTCATCTTGAAAACCGTAAATAAAACCTTAACGAACACAGTCTCATTACCTATTTATTTACTAGTCTCTTACTTTACCAGCCAGAATTTTGGAAAATATTACACCCCAAACTAATAAAATCAAAATTCCTCTGTAACCGTCTGTCCTCGTTTCCACACCTGTCTGTAAGTTTGGAAAATAATGTCAACTTTCAAGTCGGTGAAGATTTTATCATATTTTCAACATAAAAACATTGGAAAAGAACAAGACCTTGCCCGAAACTGTGGGAACCACTGCCGAACAAAGGCTAAGTTAGCTTTTCCTTCACAGAACACAAAAATTTCATAATAACACGCTTAAAAATAAATTAAGATCTAAGCCCTAAAAAAAGTCATAAATCTTGCTTCGGGTGTCATTAAAGCCTTGCCTTTCCCCTCCCGTTAGTGTGAATCTGAGCTGAGGATTACACCGATTCAATCCAGTGTCCCAAGATCAAATACCGCTGGTATATTAATCCTAATGCTTCCTTTAGTACATTTGATTGGAAATTGAAAACCGTGAGTTGAGAAAGCTGTGATACAGACAAAGAGAACGCGGTTATTACACACGCACTGGCGGACGCATCGAGCACGTTACATTCTCACGCAATGCTGGCGAAAGCACCTACAAACAATCAGTCGTTTCTCCAAATCATTAAAACCCAATGACTGCAAACGCAACCTCGTATTATTCCAGCCGAGCTAATTCGAAGTCGTTCCAGAGCAACGGCGGTGTGTATGTCGTATGGATTGTTGAGCCGTTGTTAGGGCGTGTGTCGCCCCTTGTCCATGGTCACGTGGCGCCTGTAAGGCGTCGCCATAGGGTACATGTACCCTATTGTACGAATATACACTCCACGCGACTATGAACTAACGTTGGTTTAATATAAAGGGGTGGGACTGTAAGCTTATGGAGGGTTTCTGCTCAGCTGAAGTCTATGTGCCTACACTTCTGTGAAAATAGACTGTTATTGTTATTAACATTGCCCAGAAATATTTTAATATAAACTGCGTGATGTTTCAAATACCGGAAAATTAACCACGCTATTTGTTTGGCACGAAACATTTATTTTCTGATAAAATGTGAACAGACTACATAACACGAAAGCTTTAGGGAGGTCATGCGTATAACTCAACACTAATGATTCATCTCTGGATGTGCCCTAAGATGTCAGGGGCTTTATTTTCCTCGTGTGGACTCTATACCATAATCTGTAAGGCGATTTACATGCTAAGAAGTAAAATTTAAATACATTAGGCCTAATAAATTGTCTAACAAGACTGGAAAGGTGTAATTTGTACTGGAATACACACACATGAATTATTTTAAAATTTTGATTTAATTCTGAATGCTCCTAGCTGAAATAGAAAAGATAGCATGTCACCATTAGACGCTAAATATTCTGACCTAATGAAAGCATCGTTAAATTAAACAATGATAAATAATACAGTAAAATTTAACACTAAATATGATGTACAATTTTTTTTACTTTTATTAAACATCTGTGATGGTTATTTTTTATTTATTTGTTGTCAATAAGCAAATGAATATCTCCCCCAAACTGTCTGTAACAGTTTTCCAATTCGTGCTACCAAAGTAATTACTCGATATATCAATATGCTGAATACATATCGTTTACGAATGATTTATTCCTCTATATCATAAGGATTTATTGATATGATGTAGTAGCATGGCGTATGAAGTGAAGTTTCGTTTGTATTTACTACAATTTCGAAATTCAAATACAACTTGTTGCTTTGTTTACCCGACATATTTCATGTATAGTATTTTATACATCATCACGGTTAGTAAACAGAATGGTAAATATTATCTGAAATATTGTCGACTAAACATTCGGACGAATAAAGCAAAATCAATTTGACGGTCGACGATTTAGTGAACATATACTTATAACTAAAGAAAATGTAAAACAAAATTAGTTGTTTATAATATGACAGTAATCAATATATTAGTTTAGCTTTATGAGAAATATAATTTATGAATGTGCAGTGCTTTTGATATCTTGTAAACAACAGGAATTATTTGGCATGAAATGTCACAAAAATTAAACTTAGACAAAATGAAAAAATCTATTTATAATTTTTCGGAGATTTTGAAGACGAGCAAAACTTTATCATTTCGTAATTATAAAGACTGATACATTTAAGTTCTTTTACCACGGATTCTTTATGTGTTTATAGTCTGAATGACATAATTTTCGTAAATTTAAGTGGTTGAGGGGGAAGAAGAATCTAAGATTATTTAAGAACACTTATATTATTTATCAAAATTAATATAATTGCAGACTGCCGTGTTTATTTTTAGCCCAATAATTTATTTTTCCTGGTGCTTGTGGTCAGTGACGTATTTGATGCCGTCTAAATATTTAACGTTCCTGGACACACGCCATTAGGGAAGGCTTTGTTGTTTGGTAGGTCGGATATTTTATTTGAGACAGAAATTAGCCTGAATTTATTTGTGGTGAAGCCATGAATGACATCTGTGGTGATATGTGTTGCTGTTTTAGAGCTGTATTCACACATGTAATACTGCGAAATAAAAGGAATGAAACTTCTAGGTCCTAGGAACAACTTTTTGAATTATCTATTTCTGAGTAAAATTTCAAATAATGCAGATAGGACTGCTCACTACGTTAAATTTATGAGATATATAATTTCGCGTATGTTTATATGAAACGCGGAAAAGCTAAAAATTAATTTTGTTCTACCGTACATCTCATATCCGAGCAAGTCGCTTACGTGTGCATTTGAAAATTTGAATATCACGTGATTTTAAGTCAGGCCACTGCCGCAGCACTCGCACCTTTGGCTAATTATACAGTATTGCCATATCTACACCGCTATAGGCACATTTAACAAACTAAGGCATCATTAAACATTAATTGACACCGTTTAAACTAGACTACATTAAGTATGAATATGATGCACTCAAAAACGTCAATATGTCAACGTCTTTAAGTCATAATATTTCATGGAAAACTAAAAAACAAATGAACTAGGCAACGTGGAACAATTAACGTACTAATTGTGGCTGTAATTCGGATTGGTGGACGAGGAATGCATGCAATGTTGTGGCCTTGGGTTTGAATATGTACACGAAAATGTGTAATCGGATAGCATGAAATGCGTTTAATATCTTGACTAGCTGAGCGACTATCAGGTTTTTAAGAAATACTCTATTCAGTGTAGTAGCTGTCACCAAATTGCGTGTTTCAAAGACACGTGAAATTCGTACAACCTTGGAAGAGTGGAGCCCAGGCGAGTGTGGACAGCTCAGAACTCGAAGCACAACAAAAATAGCAAGTCCTTCAGTGACATATAATCTGAAGCCCTGAGAAGAATTCATTATTTTTTAGTGACCTTGAAGCACGCAGTTTGGTGACGGCTGCTATGGTTACCCCACCCGGTATCAGGCTGACGGAAAATATGAACTAGAGTTAATAGCAGAGCCGTTGTCAACACGAGGGCGAAGAATCTGTTCACTGATGAGAGCCGGGGATCATTTCGAGTTTCGCTCCGAGCAAGACAGCGGTGACAGGTGATAGGCGCAGTGTTTGTGGGTTGCAACTTCAGCGATGCCTGGTACATTCTTTGTCACGTTTTGAGACTTGACCCCTGACCTTCCCCGTATATGTCGTCAGGAATCTCCCGAGATCTCATCTCCTGGTCAACCAACACGCGACGTGACGAAAGGAAAAGCAAACTTATCGGGCAGCCATCTCACCAAACACTCAGAGCACTGGAAAGAACGAGCGGAGGAAAGGCAGTTCCCAGCACATAGGACCGTCCGCGTTCCAGCAGTGAACTTGAGCTGTGCAATGGGGCAGGTCCTCACACAAAATTAGTTCAGTCGTATTATTCTAACCCAGAATCTAGGCGTCTAGGATTAAACGTAAGACTATTTTTGCTTAAATCACACCAAATGTTGATTTCTGTATGTGTATAAAACAGTACAAAGCCTGCATCACTTAAGAACGCTGGCAAGAAATTGAACAATGTTGTACAGAAACTTTGGTGACCTCCTGCCAGTCAGTTGTCCACCCCTGTCAACTGTGCCGCGAAGCTAACGGTGGTTATTTTGAACACCTACATTTGATTCGGTAATTCGCTATGTGTGCCAATGCTGATGTATGTAATTGTTTAGTTATTTAAAATGTCTCTCATCTGTTACGTCACTGTGTATGTACAAATAGCTCATTTAAGTAATTTCTCCCTTCGTTCTCATTAAATAATTTTTAACGCGACCTAGTGATGGAAATGATCGAATTAATTTGTAAATAAAAGCATGTCGGTTCACAAATCGTAATAAGATGTGAAGATTAACCGGTGAATCACATGCTCGCGTAGGTCTAATAATGGAATGTTCGCGGCTACGTGTGTTGTGTTAGGCCTACATTACTATAACCGTTGCCATGGTAACGCCGTTAAGGAAGTTTCGGATATGGTTGTATTAATGGACATGAAACTATCGCCTCTTACGTTTGGCTAACAACTGTCATGGCCCACATTTGTTTACAATGTGTCTAGTTCCTGACTGTTGTTATTACCACATATCGACGTTTATTAATTTCTGTAAAGGTAAAAATGGAAACCAGCCTAAGGTAAAAAGGTTGATGGTAATGGAAGTTGTCTGTTTGGAGGCTTATCCTTGCTTCAGAAAGACGATGAAACAGAATATATTACAGCGAGAGAAAGGGGAATGGAAAATACGAAACTTACATGAGAAATTACAGGACGTTTGGTACACATAAGCTATAGAAATTTTACCTTAAGCTGCGTTTACAGAATTTCGGTTGAAATTTACTATTGTAACCGGCCACGGCGTGACGCTATTTCTTTTAACAGTGAGTGAAATAGCAGTTTAAATAATTAACAGTTGAGAACAAGAGAATGGTCATTACAGTATTATTTTGTTAGCAACTGAGGAATTAGATGTTCTGCCGTATATTAATAATAATAACTTAAGTAATAATTTGCAGAGAAGTAAAACACTCAGAAGAAATTGTTAGCGTAAAGGAATGAGATTAAAAAATGGATGACTCGGTTAAAGAAGCAAATAGATATGATGACAAAGAGAATGTTAGGAGAAAACGAAGGGCAAAGGCAGATTAGACTAGAGTAAATTAGAGACAGAACTAGAAAGAGAACAAAATAATAAAATTAAAATAAAGGAGAATTAGATTAGGGAAAATAATTAAATCCTAATGAGAGAGCGTACAAACTGGAAGAATAAATATGAGGTACATTAGAACATCTGAGAAAAATATGCAGATGAAAAAGAAACTATCGTATGAGCATCGTAGCTGAGACATCATAACAATTTTATTTTCGTTTTGAATTCGTACGGAGTCTTTCGCTAGCGAATGGCTATTGGGAACTTCTCAGCTCAACGCTACTTTTAAGTAAAAATACCGTTGCCCGCTCGTTTTCTAGCATATATTTCACATGCGTGTACTAATGAAGACCGCTTTATTTTTTGACAGCCACTATCTCGAAAACAGCACAAAATATTTATCACAGACTACAACTCTTGTCTGAAACATCTGCTCATGTAGAAAATAAACCTTGAAAAGTTGTATGGGCTAACAGTAAGTTGTTTTTGAGACTCAGGCCGGGGAGCCTAAGTTCATTTCACGGTTGTGTTTAGAAAACTCACTATAGATAGGCCGTGGACTTGGACACATCACACCAACAAAGACTTCATTACTCATGCCGCCAGTGTGGCAACCCCAAGAATTATTTTAGTGTATAAAATTAAGAATAATTTTTAAGGTTTATTATCGTGTTTACAATAGCCCCCTACCAATCGCTGTTCCAAGTTTCCACAACCTCCAACCTAATTTACGTAATATGATTTAATATTTATCCTGTCATCTGTGTCGATTCACTTAACAGGAGCTAGCCCATCCGTATTTGACGTGAGCAAAGAAACAAAATCTAAGTTAAAGCAACGTAACAAAACAGTCTAACATCTTAACCGAATCGCACACCCACAATCTCGCAGAACTCGGAACGACAATCGATCTCCTCCTAGCAGCCGCGAAGTCACAGGTATCACTTTGTTTACGACGTAGGCTCACAATTATCGAGTTCGGTTCATCAGCCGGCCAAGAGACTCCTCTGTCATCGCACGTGATGTAGCTATAAGCTGACAGCTCTGAATGGTCACAATGTCAACTCGAAATTGACGTGTCTGTAGCGCAATCCAGAGCTGATAACTTCCCTGCAAGACAACTTGATCGATCAAACAGTTAAATGGATGGTTTAACTCGATCTGACAGTGTGAATCAGATTGAATCACTTGCTATCCCCACTTAAGGGAGATGGGTGAAAGCGACCACTGTGTCCCAACCTCGGCTATGCAGCTTACTACGTGAATAGCTAATTGAATTTTTTCCCGCCTCTCGTCTGCCCTGCCTTAAACAACGAAAGTGAGTTTTAAACAAGTTAGCAGGAGTTGAACGGGGCACGATTTGAACACTGCGTTAGTATATTTAATCCAACCGAGGAATTTTTAGACCATTCACAAAGGTCAAATTATATTTTCTGTCTCATAAGATGATGTCATCAGACTTGTTTAGGTGGTTTCGACAAGAATGAGATCAGTGGGAAGTAGACGGGAAATGTAGAGAGATATTTGAAAAAAAAATCACTCTGAGATCTGGGGTAAAGTGGGCTGCTTTGATGGTGAGATTCTGCAGCCGAGTGGATAAGGTTGTGGACTTTGATGTTGAGGTCTGATTTGTTTTATGGAGCCACTGACATATATTAAACTGTTCCAAGTGACATACTTAAGTTTTTAATATGTTTATAAATAAACTTCTCCAGATTTTTATTTGCGTTCTGATGAGTGTCAGTTTGATGGATGAATTATAAATATTTCGGGATAATAATATTAAATTACAGTTTTAACAGAGGAGTACGTTAAGCTTGAACGAAAATGTCTGCTTATTATACACCTCAGCGTTAGATGAATGTTAGTGGTGAACTTCACAATCTGTCTGCTTTAACACCGGATATCCATTTTATAGCAATTCAACTTGAAGACAAAAAGGGGAGACATTAGTTGCACTGCTGTAACATTTACATTTGTTAGTATCACCACCATTTTATTTTTGTTTCTGGAATTAGTTTCAAGGGGGGCAAATCTGGGTAATAGGTAATAGCAGATAACCAGTCTCATCTTTGATAGTATTAACTATAGGTTAGCAAAATTTCTTATTTTCCTTGTATAAATTCCTAATATTTTTGTTTCTGGAATTAGTTTCAAGTTCATTAATTTTGTTTTTCAATTATTTCCTTTTCTTATACTGGTTTCATGTCCTAAATTTTGTAGATTATCTCCATTGACATGGCTTGGATTCTGCAACCATTGTACCCAGCCCACTTCCGCTTCTCTATTAATTTTGAGCACTCATTATCAAACCATGGTTTACTATGCTGTAGTTTGTGATATTCTAAATTTTCATTGGCTCAGGTCTTGATATTGTCCGAAATACTTTCGAAGGGCTTTTAATATACAAAATATCGTCCAAGATCTCTAAAGCTGCAAATTTATTGGAGATTTCTATCTGGTACTTCCCCTAAACTTCTATATTATTAAGTTTCTTCAAATAAAAGCTTTCTAAATCAAACTTTTACCTTATTTGTTTATTTACTGAACGTCTATCCGTTAATTTTTGATATTATCAGGTAGAGGTCGGTATTACAGTCAGCTTCTCTGAATGATCTGACATCTAATATGTTCGAGTGTCGTCTCTTGTCAATTTAAATGTGATGTGTCTGAACTGAAGCTTTCACGGTGACTTGAGTATAATGAATTCTTCTTGGGATACCAGCCGTGTAAGGTGGTTTAATGGAAAAACACCATTCTCCACTAAACCATCTTACACGGCTGGTAGCCTGATAAGAATTAATTGTAAAAAATACTCTATTTGAGTATGTGTGACACAATCAGGAGAAGTCCAAGTATGTTTATGAATGTCACGGTGAGCGAGTGAGGGAATGTTGTGCTTTTGACAATTAGGTGTTTTAAGTTGTAAAATTTACTACTCTGTTCCCGTTATAATTACTATCTTCATGTAGACCTTCCTTATCAATAATCGGTTTAAAAATTTCCTCCCTCCCTATTATCGCATTGGAATCATCTAGCAGAATTTTCAAACGGTACCTAGGGAACCGGTCAAATACATGTTCTAGTCCTTTGAGCCTTCATCTTTATCCTCAGTTGGGGCATGCATATTCAGTGTCATGATATCACACCAACGACCCGTTAGAGTTACATACGGCAAACTGCTGAAATAATCCTATTATGTACGAAAAATCCTGTCCCAAAGTGGTGATTAACGTTCCCTTTTCCATACAAAAATGTATAATTTTCTGCTGTTTGACATCCCTTCCCTTCCCTTCCCACTAAATCTGGCTTGAACTTCTCTAACTCCCCCACTACTGACTTGATTGAACCTATCCTGTAGAGATTACATATTCCAAGTGCCAAATCTCATGCCTTTCTCACATTTCAGTCGTGCTAAAGAATCAGACCAAGTCCCGAGGCACTTTTAGACATTTCATAACAAAATTAAGTTTTTACGGTGAGGGGTTGTTAACCCCACGCCCAACCCCCAAGCTAGAGGACCACTCCTTACCCGTGACTGCTTATTCAACATATTCACAGCTACCCTCCATATCTGGAGTCCTTCTCTATCCGCAACCTGAGGACGCACCAAGACGTGGTGACGAGGGAGTCTCCTTACATGGGGAGTGACTGAACACACTGAGAAAAATGATAAGTTGTTATCATACGTTGTCTTTAGAACCTTACAGCTCATTACCTCCAGCCACTGGATAGGTTGGTTCTCAAATCGCTCAAAGCTCATTATTATGAAGCAGTGAGGAGATGATTTACAGAAACGCAGGAAAATAAGTCGCTCTCCTTGATTTTAGCGAACGTTTGAAAGATGGGCGGGGAAAAGTTGCTACAAACAAAAAAACTCCACCTCTGGCTTGGAAGTAACTGAAATTTACCTCTTCGGGGCTTCGATAATTCAAAACCTCGTACAGTAGTAATAGAGATGATAATATTAATTTCTAGTGTCTGTGCCTTGCTTCATTAACCAGTTTACCACACGTCGCTCACGTCAGCCTCCAACTTTTCCTTCCTGATTTTGCCTTGTCTTGCATTGCAACTGAGTGTTCATCACGACGTCCAGTTGGTGTTAGAATCCCAATACGTTCCTCAGTTGGTTATCTTACGCCATGTTCATTATTCTGTTTACTAGTCTCAAAAATATGCGTAGCTCCGATTTTTACGTTTATAGTCTAGTATTAATTGACCGACGCACTGACGATGGAGGCACGAAGCTACTCCGAAACGTCGATCAGTTTCTACCACACTGCACTGTGCAACATCTCAGAAGACAGTATTCTTAAGCGAGTAACTGTTTAAGTCGCTACCCCGAAATCAATCTTGCGGTTGTTAGCCGTCAATCAGGTGATGCTCATTGTTCCCTAATGTGCTGTACTGACCCGGGGGGGTCCAGCTGACCTCCAACCTCGGAGCGAGGGCGGCCCCGTCAGTCACGCCACGGGGGTCGTCACGTGGCGCTTGTCAGCTCCATGACGCATCCGTCAATGAGAACAGACATCGAGATATTTCTGTAACCCATACACGTCATCATTCCCGCTTGAAATGTGGTTGCTAGATTGAAAACATAGGATGCCTGATCATAATATTTCGTTTGGATATAAACATTGTCTGTTATTTAAAGTTACGTCAATATACAAATTAAAAAAGGCATTTGCGTGGTCAGTGACTATCAGTTACTCAATGAAGACCCCGAAAGAATGAATCACATAACGAGGAGCTTCACAAATTGTATTTTTAACTTTATGTTTTAGAATAGCAAAGAATCGTAGGTTTGCATTGCTTAATCGAAGGGAAGAATCCATTTAGAAGATCAAGTTGTAGATGGAAGGATAATATTAAGATTTACAGTTGATTCCTGTTGATTGGGCCATCGGTTAATCGGGGCAGCTGTTTATTTGGGACAAATCTTAAAGACCAAACCTTTCTAACTCTTTACGTGGAACTTGGCATAATTGGGGAAGCCGCTTAATTGTACCAAATTGTTCTAGTCCTGATGTGCCCAATTAACCGGAATCCACTGTAGCTTAAGTATGGTGTGAGGATGTGGATTAGGTACATATATCTGGATCAGAATAGGGGCCAGTGACGGGCTTTTGTGAGCACGACACTGAACCTCTTGGTTCCACGATAGGCGTGGAATGTTTTGATTACCATGGAATTAGTTGAACAGTCTCGATTATTTTATGGCTCTTAAAAAATAGTACGGAAACATTACAATGGGTTTAGGTTAATTCTACGGAGCGAGTTAGAATCTTGGGTGTCTTTCGAAAATTTTGATGTAGAAGAAATTGAAATAAAAATATAAACACAAGAAAGGTCTTAATATATAGGTCCTACAAGTTATGAAAATTACTGATGGCGCAAACATCCTGTTATATTCGAAATATAACAGGATGTCATTGTCTCTCACTTTATTTTAAAGATTTTCGCTTTGAAGAATTATTTAGGGAACTGCTCTCGAGATTATTCAGAAATGCGTACAGGTCTTCATGCAACGTGACCTTATAGTTGTCCAACTTAGCCAAAATTTAAACACGCGGACAAATTTAAGAAATCCCTACAGTACGACATCAAATATCACGTAAATATGTTGAACAGTAATCAAGTTATTGCATGAGGACAGATGGAAGGACATGTTGTTTTTGTTCCTTGGCTCTATAACCCATCTGTCGGAGGTTTCCTAGTCTTTGAAGCGTGCATTTGTGAGTATTGAGTACCAGCCCACTGACTTTGCACAATTTCTACTCAATCCTGATTTGACTGCTAGAGTCATCTAGCAGTTAATCAGGAGAAATGGCCGCTGAATTTTGTTTACGAAACATCTCGCGAGGTTCTTTTACACGCCGTAAATATACAACATGGGACCGCCGGCTTCACTACGGAAGAACTTGATAAATTTAATAGGCTCTTTGTTTCAAGTCTTCTTTGCGAATTCGCATAAGTTATTAAATGATTTAAAAATACCCGAAGGAAGGTAAGCTACCATACTCCGATCATGTTTCTCATTTTTCAAACGGAGCAAATGACTGAAATGTAATCAATTTCTGTGGAACTTACGCAGTATTTACGTTTCTAAATTAACGAACGTGGAAGGAGATCAAATTATCTGACTCCGTAACGAAGGCAATTTTACATTTCATTATTTAGTAATGTAATATCATCGCACGTTAAATGCCCAAATTGGATTACATTCAATTTAGTAAGAATTTTTAACTGTGCTGTACGGTTTTTGGGTAGCTCAGTCTGTATAATGACTGGCTATGTACTGGACGACCGGGGTTCGATCCCCCCCGCCTCCTATCCCTACTGGGGTCCTTTCCTGGGGGTCAAAGCGCGGCCTGGGCGTGATGCTGACCACTCACCTCCATCTATTGCCGAGGTCAAGAATGAATAGGAACTGTACCACTCTCCCCCCAAGCGCCTACATGGCGTGTATTGGGACAGCTTTACTTTACTTTTGCTATAGGGAGGCTGCTATCAGACTGGGTACGCGTTGACTACTGGTGAACTGACGTATGCATGTGCCGAAATAGGTTTTTCATCTGTGATCATATTAGCACCTTTCAAAATAATTAGGCATTTTTAAATTAAACTGATAGTGCTCTTTAATTGGTTATTTCCATTTCCAAATGTTCTGAAGAGATCCAGGTTGTGGTCTCCTTTGAAGAACTACATTGGTAACATTTACGATGTCGTCCATCACAGATCTGGTTGCAATATGCAGAAACTGGGAACAAGTACAATAACTTACATTCTAGTCTTTTTAAAGACAATGAGTAGGGTTTTACAACTTCATTTTCTCCTTACACTTCTGTATTTAGCAGAACGAGACGGATACAATTAAACACTTGAGAAGGCAGCTGAATCATCCTTATGATGAAGGCAGTAGGCTCCTCTGAAACACATACACACACTTCCGAATCACTGTGCGTTATCTTATTGATATTTCTGATATACACTCTACAGTTGATACAGCGTTATTAAACATTGTAAGAAAATTCTGGGATTGTATTTTGCGGGTCAGTAGCTAGCTACAGCTTCGTTGTCAGGTGGCCCTAGTTTCGGGTCTTGGCTGTGATACCCCGTAGCCAGTTGTTACGAGCTTTTCGTGCTATTTCTCAGCCCCTTCAGGAAAGGGTTGGATTAGTATCTTAAATAGGCCACGACATAACAGCCTTTCAACATACGATATATTTTAAATCTGTTAAGCCTAAGGGTTCGAGCCAGGCACACAGTCATTTTAGGTTCAGAGAAGTCACATACTAGCGCGGTCAGAAGCGTGGGGTGTACGTCACTCGAACACGATCGAGTGGAGGGTTAGACTCCCACCTCAGGCACTTCTAATACTGTGGCATTTCTGTGCCGTGCAGATTGAAGCCTAGCGACGTAGCGACCCCTTAGGCATTCTGAACTGCAACAAGCCACAAGGTCTAATCCGTAAAACAGTACGGGTGTAAGAAGACCGGTCTATTTCAGCTATGCAACTAGCAGTGCGTATTTCACGCTGTAAGACATTAAAAACGGAGTAGCATGGTAACCTAGTAACTTAGAGACCTCTGCTTGTTTTCGCAGATTTAATGTTAATTTAAGACAAGGAAATGGCGGAATGAAGGACAAATAAGTAAAGAGAATGAAGAAACAGATAAATCTAATGTTTTATGTTGTTCAGGACATGTACTTGTTCGTAGCTCGTGTCTGAAAGGGTTAAGAAAAGTTAGGCGCGAAGGTAAAAACTGGCTCCATTGGTCCTTCCAGTTTCTCTGGATGCGGGCAGCCAAGTCGCGGAAGCAACCAGACGAAGCAACATATTTGCGACGGTCGGACAGACGGGACGCCCACCCTAGAAAACATCGTGCAACTGTTTGACGGCGCACGCCACCTAGTAGTGGAGAAGGTGAAGGATACAGAATCCAATTAACGAAGCATTCGAAGACCAGAGATTTTATATTTTTTACACCCAATCCATCCCTTCTCTCTTATTCGATGCTCCTTCTCTGTCTTTTCCCTATTTGAAGTGGAAAAGAAAGAAAGAAACGAAAAAGGAAAACTCGTTTTCGATTTTGTCGCTAATTAGTCTCGTTAACCGGTCACCACAGCCATAACAGGGAGACTGGACCTGCTCTCTGGGTCTCTCTGATAGCAGTGTGCAGTATTTCTTCGCTCTGTGGCCACGCGAGGCGGCGAATTCGTCCAGAACCAGAGCAGCGCTCCTAAATCCTCGTCGAAAAATTTACAGACAGACGGCTCACCTGCTAGCCGCCCGATCGTCGCCCGAGGTAAGCGACAGTTTCGCTACAGGGCTATTGCTTCTTTATTTATAGACGTTCTCTGCTGCGCACGTAATATAGGCCACCGTCGACTGTCTGGGCGATAATGAAGAAAGTGGTTGTGGTCTGTTTCAAGGGAGTTTTCCAGAAATTGTTGTTGTTGTTGATCTACTGGGTTGTAACGCCGTGTGGAACTGTAGGCAGATACCAGCAGGGATGAAGATGGAGACAGTATGTTTACCCGAAACGTTGGTAATTATCTAGAAATACACGAGGTGTTAAAACGCAGAAGATCACCAATGATATATTCATCGCCGCCAGAACCTCAAATCTCGTATCCTAGAACTTACCTAGAAAGATTAACGAGTACGGTCATTCGCCGTTGTCTCCCCCCCTCCACAGTGGTTTCAGGTTTTTCAGTGTCTAACGAGGAATCATAAGATTAATACTAATTATTCTAGAGTATGGTTGGATATTGGAGGCCTAAGGCAACTTCTAGAGATAGGGCCTGTGAGGACTAAGAAAAATATAGGTACCTGTGGCTTGCTGTAACGAACACGGAAATGAACCTTCGGTTTCCGTAGTCGGCTGATAATTTCTTAACCAACTGAGCGATTATTAGCATCTCAAAAAGGATTGTGTCCCATGGTGTTTACTTAGAAAAAAAAAAGTATAGCCTAACTATTTCAAAAATTTTAACTGGGTACGAACAGGTACTTTAAATTCACGTAAAACATAAGGGCCTAAAAGCCCGTGTTACTCTTAGCTTATTTAATTACACCTTATCAAATGCAGGAGCTATGTAAGGTCGAAAGAGTTAAGCTATGATTTGTTTACGGTGAACTTAAAAACCATGGGTGAAAGCGACAGTGGTTTGTTTTATAATAAAGTCGGTGTTAGGTACTCCAACCCGCTCTGTATATACAGACATAATATCAAAAGAGGTGCTCACGGCGTGGTCGGACATGTAGCTCGAAGGGGGAAATGGAGAAACTTTCAGAACTCTTGAACGGCAGCTAATTAAAGGACCTAGAAGGACCTGGGATGATAATACAGTGACGAGTCTTGGATGTCATCTGCTTCAGAATCATGTCAAATGGGGAATTTGCTTCATATTTGCAACTGCGTAAAAATATTTTTATTAAGGACACAAAATGTTCGTTAAAGCAGCGTCGTCCCTACGTAAATAAAATTAACTAAATAAAAAATTGATGTTATTACTAAAAAGTAATTGAAAAGGCACTCTTCTATAAGGATGTAATTTTAATTAATCTTACCTAATTTCATAATCGAGGTCGTCTGTAAGGTGAGGCGGCCGCCCTGATCCCCTTCTGGGTTGCTGTGTCGGGTAGTCTTATATTTTATCGACGTTTCAGTGGTCCTTGCTTCCTCCATAATTAAGGCGATAAGTCCCTGATGATGGAGGCAGCATGCACCTCCGAAACGTTCGTATACGTCTACCAGACTACTCGGCGTGTTACCTTCTTTCAGTGAGTGAAATGTTACAGTTGTAACACTGAAACTTGCGTGATGTTTAAGAGCCTCTATGCATTTTTGAAATAGTTGTGCTTGCAAGTTAAAATAAATCACTATTAGGATATAATGGAATTTTAAAACTGTATTAAAATGTTTATTGTTAAAGTACTTATCATTTTAGAGCATTGTGATGTCCTGTTTGACGTTTCTGCTTTGTTTTCTTGAAATGTTACGCTTTATCGTTGGATATCTGGATCGTTTACTCTTGGAACTTCTGTATGTGTACTGTTTGTTATAACTGGTGTATCGTTATCATAAATGTTTAAAACTTTATGATTGTATGCATTTACCACATATTAAACTTTAGAAAAGGTGTCATTAATGTCCTGATACAGGCCGAAACTAGTTTGTCTTTATATTTTGACAACCAATGTGAATGTAATTTGAGATTTGATGTCGTGGCTGTGATAGTGACGAAGACAGCGTATTTCTCCGAAATGTTGGCATCTAATGACGAGTCTACACGGCGCCAAAATCCAGGAGAACAAATATATCAATATGAATAAACTTTTGATGATGTATCAAAATAGTATTTGTATTACAACCGTTAATCTACGGTCTTCGAGAGCACTTCCTGCAAGGCGACAATGAATTCCACTCCTCCACAGAAGTGCAGAAGTAGTGTGAGTCTATATATAGTTTTCTCAACATCGTATAGTATCAAATAGAACAGAGACAGCGAATTTTTAATTAAGAATAATTTTGAATAAGGCAGTAGAGTCCTGTTTTAAGGTGGACGGACTGTTAAAATCGTCTAAGTCCCTGTGATAATTGTTATCTGGGACGAGAATCGAAGATGGGGCCTTTCAGAGACGAAGCATGTGTGTTAATCACTGTAGAAAACGGTGCGAAGTCAACGAAGTGACTGAAACACACGCAGTTAACTAAGGTCTGGACCTACGCGGGACAATCGTGACGTGGGACGGTCCTGTCAGATGCCGGTCTGCGACGAGATAGTATCAGCGGTGGTTTTTACTACCGATGGCGTGCTTAAGTGAGGGCCAGTGGAGTCTGATTTCAATCCTCTCACCCTTGGATCAGCTTATGAGGGTGAGTGATACTGAAAACCCAAGTGTGAAATTAGGTCATGTGAAAATGTTAACTCATTAGATCTAGGTCACACAGATTTAGAGGAATATAAACTGTTGAGTTCCGCACCTAACAGATACAAAACAGGAGAAAATGTGGTATCTACAAGAAAGTTTTGCCGTGCTGTGCCGAAACGTTTTAATATAATTGTACATGTTATTCTCGTTATACGCGTTTTCCTATATCAGATGTTTTATTTCAGTATTATGAAAGGATCAGTATCTACCCGAGGTCAAATTTTAAAGCCTGTTACATGCATCGAACCTTCTTTAGGTTTATCAGGTAATGGTCTGCAGATGATAAGCCTAACACAGAATTCTGACACAAGTTTAACATCAAAATAGCGATTTGATGTTCGTTTCCCGTCTGTGCGTCCGAGGTCCGTTTGAAGTGAACGGCTAGGGATTCAGAGGGTTGGGAGGTGTGGTAGATAATATACATTATTTCCAAGCTGCAGTATTTTGTAGCTCGTAGTTTCAGTACCTATATCGGTAATGATTTGGCTTACATAGTATATGTTTTCCTTCCACCCGCAAGATAGTGACATGGGAAAAGAACGGAATTTGTTTCCGTGTACAGCAGATGAAATGTATAAATTACGAAACTTCTAATTCTGTTACGTTTTTGGCAAAAGAAATTGCTCGCAAGAAAATCAATTTCTTTTTGGCTCTACACGATTTCGTAGAGGAAACGGACGGAAGAAAAACTTTCCACCACAAAGTCTTGATGTGTTACAGACAGAAATTTTCAGTCCATTTTTAACATTTTGCCAGGACTGTCTCCTTAGAAGCGTAAAATCACTGGCTGCTCTCGAAATGACAAGCAGGCTGACAGATGGAACCAGAGCCACTATCAGATGATGAAGAGAACCCAAGGGCCTCGGAGTTCCGAATCTTTTGATCGCGCGGTTACTTAAAACTTCACGTCCGTGTTATCTTGTTTTAAATTGACATCACAATCACAGAGTTATGCGTGCCAATGGAACAACTGCCAACAAGATAAAAACATCAGAATTGTGTGTTGAGCTGTGGGCCCAACAGTGCGGTCACAAAATGGGCTAGCAGCTACCGGGGCTTAAAACTGACACAGACAGATTTTTCTAAAATATCTGTCTGATCCATTTAATCATAATTTTAGAAAGTATTCAACTTCATAGGGCAGAGTCCTTCTAGATAATCTAATAGTTGGAAAATAATTTCCGGTCATTTATGTAACCTGAAATTTCATTACTGTTTTCCAAGCTTAAGAACCAGCCAGTTACATTCAGTACAAATGTTTATATTCTATTCTGTTAAGACGCAACATCATCCCATCGTATCTCAGATCTAGCAGGTGTTCTCTTTCCTTCGTGTTTACCAATGTTTTGTATACATTAATTACCTCTGCAGTCGTGATTTATGGACCGTCCATCATATCCTTCTTCGTATCTCATAATATTTGGTGAGAAGCACAGATTATAAAGCCCCTAATTGTAATTTTCCGCGACATTCTGTCACTTTCTCAGTTTCACGTACAAATTTTCTTCTTAGCTCCCTGTTCTCAAACAAAATGATTCGCTGTTCTTCTTTAAACCTACGCGATAGCGCCTCAAACTGTCAGCAGTTTGTAATCATTTTACAGTAAATGCTCTGATGAAGTTGAACGCAACTGTCAACCCCAGCTTCCAGCTGGAACTGCATATCTCACAGCCATTCCCGATGCGAATTAAGTATCGCCGTAAAAAAACAATGAAATCGACTTAATTCTTTGTAGCAGTTGCGTTCAACTTTGTAAGTGAACGTAATATAGATTTATAGTTATGAATTGCTACATTCTACAAAGCAGTTTTAAACAACTTTTCCTGTTTGATAAGGATAATCGGATTATGCGATAGAAATTGGAAACTTTGTATAACGTAGGCGTAATTGTTATAGAGTTTGTTTAAGTCACTTTTTGGTATAATTATAGTCTACAAAATCAGTAGGGAGCATGAACATGGTTGAACTTATCATTTGTGCCTTCATCAAACGAATTGTATAATTGAACGCCTAACAGTTCATTTCATCCTTGTGTATATTTTATCTTCGAAACTATTATTTAGCTGGAAAAAATAATTTGTAAGTAGTAAGTCGTATTATACAGCACTAAATTATAGAATTATTAACACTTTACAGCCCAGTGATAACTGAGTTTACCTGCTTCAGAACAATCAGTAGCTACGCATTTCATATTTATAAGTTTCTTGATTCTCACTGCAAAAGAGAGATTGTTTCCTTCAAAGTTCTATTCTTACTGCAATGTCCAGCATCCTACTCATTATTCTCGTAGGCACTGTTAAGAACAGACTGACTATATGGCAACCATGTACATGTAAATTGAATACGAAGAAAGGAGCTTTGGAATTACGTCATCATGTTTAAATTATTTTCTACTCTACCATCTCAGAGTTCTGTGACAGTCAGTAATGGGCATCTTAACCTTTTCATTTACAGCTCCCGCATCTCATGAAACCCATTGTAACTATTCACGTTATGCAAAATTTTACGTGCCTGTTTACGATAATATTTATCAATATTGAAAATTTCTGGGCACGGCACTATTCTGCCGGTAGCCATGTCCCGGATACCAGAAGCAGTAACAGCTTGAAGCACTCCAGACACCAAAGGAGGCAATTATCAGAGTTCCTTAAATTGCTCTCGTACATAACACCCACAAGGAAGGCCACACCATTACTCCTTGTGTCAGAGCCTCGTAACGTTATGTATTGCCCAATTAAAGGTATAAAACGATGTAAGTTAGTTTTGGAAGGTTCTTAACGGAATTAATCGAATGGCGACGGTCAAAGATAGGCAAGGACAGGTGCCTGAAGAATTAAGAAGCACCCTTTTATCTTCACAACGCGAATGTTCGGCAGCTGTTTCACTCCAAAATTCCTCCCATTGGTTATAAAATTGTTAGAAACAAAGTCACTACAATACTGAGATCCATTAAGACTGTAATGGTCCCCAGTTTTCATCCGAAAAAGGTAGCGTTCTCTTGTTCTGTAATTTGTCCCTGTCTCCGGCTACGCTCATCAAATTACAGGCGTCGAGGACTTGACTAAAGAGTAGATCCATATTAGGAATTAGATTTAACCCTTTGAAGCTGGGAGATCTTCTAAATAACATTTTATAATTCAGTCAGTACAGCAAAGAAAACACAACACTTTACCCATAAAAATATCAAATGGTGATGTTGTTTAAGGAAATAGTCGCTGTTCATTCTAAGAATTATGCAAGACCCACAAAAATAGTACACCTTTGCACCAAAATCATCAATCAACGATAAATGCGGTGTGCGATATCCCTGACCAAGCATATCATTATACTCACATTCCTAAGTTAGGGACTTCAGCCCTAACCCAGCATGTAATTGTCTTCAAGCTAATATTATTTGCACGTATTGTTAAAATTTATTCTGCATTTTTCTCCATAACATAAAATCTTTAATTTTCTGCTCAGATTCAACATGCAAATCGCAAAACTCAAAATATTACTTGTCTAAAATTTACATCTTTTTTTACGTTCGGTATTATCATACCAGGCGGCTCTGTAGTACCAAACACAACACTGGTAACTAAACCAAGAGGAAGAAGAATAATAATATGATTTTCTTTGCATATTATCGAATAGCTTTTACTGTGGACTTCTAGATTATGGCGTTGTGTGGAGTCATAGGTGAGTGCAGACGCTAAAGATGAATACTGCCTCTATATTTAGGGATGAAGATACAAGTACACGTGCGTTGTAACCCAGAAGTTCACCATCAACATATTTACCTCCGTGAGAACCTCAACTAATCGTACACCACTACATTATCTTCGTGGCGATGATGCTGAACCCTCACCACGCAGGATTATATTGTAAAATTGTAACTTCACAGCGACTTTGAAGTCATGACTTTCAAATATTGGCCAATTGATCTACAAGGCTTCATGCTGACAAACTAACCCTGTAGGTTGCTCTAAGCCTTGGGTATTTCTCTCTAAAACCAGCCCAAAGAGACGACAAAACCCGACGGAAACCTGACAAAGAAGTGACACACCGCATAAGGCTCTCTATAGCCTACGTATATGCCTAGTAACGAGAGAGACAATTTCGAAAGCTATAATTAGTAAGGAACCTTCCTCCCTGTGTAAGATGTTTCCGTTCACTGTATCGGAAAGAAAATAATGAGGACTTTGCCAGACTTGTTTTGCATTTTGTTCCACTTTGTCTTCCTATTATTTTTTTCAAGAGTTCAACTAAGTGATGTAAACAATACCACGTCTTCGTATTCCATTTCAATCAGGGCGGCCGTTTGCAGAAGCGAAACTTAAATCCTCTGTTGATATTTCCGCCACTCTGCACAGCTGTAAGAAGCCAGCGGGGCTATTGCAAGGGCCCAGAGCTGAAAGAACTCATCTACTGTAGCCAAATCGGTGCTGCCTTATGCGAGGAGTCAGTGTTACCACAAGAAGAGACGAACCCACGCTGCAAAATTTCTGTTTTTAAAATTGGCGACACTGCAGCAGAGTTTAAATATTTGTGTCGTAACGAAAGTAACGTATCAGGATTATATATTCACGAGGAAGTTACGAGTCTATGAAATTTGGACGAATTCTTGCTATCATTCAATTCAGAACGTTTAAATGCTGCCAAAATATAAAGAAATACATCGTTGTTTAGAGCTTTAGTACAAAACACACACGGAAACTGTTCATTTGAAACACACGTATATTAAGTTATTTTCAGATTCGCCATCGTTTCAGATTTACGACTTTTTGCGTTTACGCAGCTTTAATTGTTATGTCTACTTCAGCCAACAGACGTTCGCATTTATTTCATTTAAATTATTATTTGTAGTAATTTTATTATTTTACGTTCTACACGAACGTGACCAAAGTTAATTTTACCTTACAAGATCTGAATTTACGAGCCGTGAACTGGACCACTCACAATGACATGTAGGTAGACGACAAACATAGGCGTTTTCACTTGGTTATAAAGTTCTCCTGCAGTCTGAGAGTTGAAAAACTATATTGTGGGAGGGTGCACTGTCTTCTTTTGTAAGGAGACTCTTAATTTGATGCTGTTAACTCGAAGCTTTTCCTTAGATTTGATTCCGGATCGTGCTGGGTTCACTGGGGTGAACGTGTCGTTATGGCAACCAGAACTAGCTGTGCACGCCTCGCTGCCGGTGGACTCATTAACTTTTGTTGGAGACGTGAGTTCCTCTACTTAAACAGCATCCCCTCGACTGGAGACACACAACTCGATGGAAGTTCAAAAATGTTACAGGATGAACATACGAAAAGCTCACGATTTGTACTGACATAATGGAGACAATTTCGGCTTCAAGTAGCTAAGTAGCTGAAGACGACTCTCTACTAGGATGTTGCGTCTTGAATATTGAGGCAGCAAGCGACTCTCAGACACAGATAAACTACCAGATTGCACGGCGCCATATCCAAGAAGATAAGTCATCCTCATACTCGCCGCCATGTGAACTTGAAATATCAGAAAATCTAAAAATGTATAAAGTGAAGATTTCGCGGCTACTAAAGTTGATGAAAGATTCTTGGGTTACAAGCCGCGTCAGATGGCTGAATAGTGAATAAACCATATCTACTGTCAACGTTTCGAGAGAAACCTCTGCCCTCATCCTCAGGGCAAGCAAGAGTTACAAATCTGTTATTGTAAGACATCAAGGGAAGAGCCCACTTTTGAAACCTATGCGTAGATGGACCTGTTATGTTAAAATATAATATATCTTACAGGACTAGGGGATATACCAGGGGTTTATACCTTTTTTATAAAATAACTTGTATTGATAAACAGTGATACGAGGACCGGGAGTTAGTATTACATACACGACATCAAAAAACGAGAATATTATTATGACTATTATGTTATACATTTATTGAAATAAGGAATGGCAATATTTTCAATGTTAGAAAGATTTATAGATTTTATAACTAAGGGTCTGGATATCCACGTACGTATTTTAATTTTCTTAAATATTTTAATAATTCGATATTTCAATAATTGTAAATAAAATATGAATACGATAGGCACCATTATACTACAATGTGTGAGATAATAAGCATTAGTATGGGGGACAATATAAATTATGTATTGTCTGCAATAACAACTTTATTTAATCTTGTGCCTGTTAATTGTAACTACACGGTAGTATGAGAAATTACAAGATTGTACGTTGTAATTAACTTGTCATAATAAATGCGTTTCACTGAAATATAAGAATTCTAAAGCCAGTGAGGTATAAAGTATAGGAAAGAAAGACTTTGGTAAAAATAAATATAACTCCAAATTGGAATAGGCCCTGCGCCTTTCCACTCTTGTTTCCAGAACTGCTTATTCTGATTAGTGAGCCATTACACTCTCTTGTTCGTCTGGAGTCCATGTAAACCTGGAAGAATGAGCGTATCGCGTTGAGGTTAGAAATCAGCCCC
>NW_019059807.1:136114-157279 GCF_000696155.1 Zootermopsis nevadensis
AAGTTCACCTTTGATAGAGTTTTCTCTCCTTAATGAAGCAAGGAAACTAAAGATGTAGGCAGCAGATTTTTCTTTTTTAGACTCCGTATTACGAAAGAAAGTTTTAAGAGGAAAAACTGAAGTGGAGTAAAAGAAAACGAGCTGAAACCATAAAATGAAAAACAAAGAATTGGAGATTTAATAATTCGTCAGAATTTCTTGTTTCCATAGTACTTATTATTTCATTTTTATTTTTATTTTAAACGAAATGAAAGCAAACAAGGAGGAATATCTTGGCATGGCTTCTTCAGAAAGCTGGGATCAACCCTAGGGGCCCACTTATTTCGTCTAATTAAATAAATGAAAGAACGGTGGCTTTTCTAATATTTCAAATCGAGAGTGATTTATTTCTGTGGTTATAAAATCTTGACATAGTTTTATATACTTTATTACATATTACGAACACTTAGAGAATGACATGCTTATTACATAGAACACAAATGTCAAATTTAAATTAGATTTGCTTCCTGCCCGGCAAAATTGTTTCAAAGCAAAGTATTTACATACAGTACATATGAGCACCGTAATGTACAATGGTGTGTTTCAGTTCTGTATTTTGAACTACAGCGTGCGCCATTTAAAACGCCACCCTCAACACTCACGTGCTACGGTAGAAAAATGAAATCACGCCAATTACGAAAATTTGTGCAGGTGCAAAAATGGTTTTTCCACGATTGCGTGTAAGAGGAACATTCGGTATACCTCATTCTACAGCAGATCTACAGACTTCCTTGAGCAATTTGTTGTTGTCCATATGGCCAAAATAATTCGTTGCGTGTATGGAATTTTTTTTAACAAAGACTAGACTACACCACGCGGTTTTTTAACACCCGTTCTGATACCAGCATCTCGTACAGATTATATTTAATTCTCACAAGCGGGAACTTCTTTTGAACTTATCCAAATAAAATTTGCCATGATATTTTATTTCGTTCATGCATGCGGCTGTGTCATTATAAATCCTGTTTTGTATTCAGGAAGGCTCGGGTTCAAATCTCGGCCTGGAAACTGACTGTAATGACCGAGGTTCAGGGCACCCCTCAGTTCCCCCAGTCAAATGTCCGCATATGCCGGGAATTAGGCCACGACCGCTTCCTTGCCTCCAAAAATTCACAAAACCCCGACAATCTTTTTGAATAGCCCTGTATATAGAAAAGGAATATTGTTACAACAAAACAGACTAAGCTAGAACACGTGTAGTTTGTGACTCGCTTTTAGTAATATATCTGATAGAATAAATAAAATAACACCGGAGTCCGGTGTGAGAAAATAGAAGAGGCGCCATTGGACGTAATAGCCCATAAGACGACCTAGAACATACTTCTAGAATCATTATAAATTTCCTTGCCCAGTCCCATTTGACGTCATGAATCTAAGTTGATTTTATGTTAATAAGTGAAGAAACGAACAGTAAGATGCAAGCTGATAGCAAGGATTCCAAAAAATATTGTTTTTTCACATTTTATACAAAGTAGTCTGCATGAAGCCAAGTACTACTACTGCCAAGCCATAAATAACACACCACTCCACCTCTGCGTATGAAAGTAAGTTTCGATTTGCAATCATTTACTGAAGACACTAGGGCCATTACTTAAAAACTAAAACTTGACTTGTTACATACATAAAAATTGCCTTTCACATGTTCTGATGTCTATGATATATGGCGAACATGATAGCACCTTTCATTGTAAATATTTGGCTGGAGATAATGTTGGCAGAACTGTGAGATGGCACGAGGGAGAGTGGGGAGTGTGACTTCTCGTTCATCTTCCACGACCACCGAAAGGAAAACGAGTATCATAAAGCTATCCATCGCTGTGAAAGAGACACGCCCCAAGCAACCTGTCCCATAAGACTAATAGCCAGGATGAAAGCGGACCATACTGGGGCCCATTACAATAATTCATCACGAAGAGATACGCAAACAAGGGTTCTAGTTAGAGATCTATACCAATTTTATATTCAGTGCCTGTGTAGCTTAAAATAATTTACTGAAATATGTGCTGGGGGGATCTACGGTATGTTAAGTCGTGCCAGATAGTGTTTTAACGAGAAAGTATGTCAGTATTCCATCTCAAAATCCACTAAACTGATTTTGATAATAAATTCTTAGATTTGAGTTTTTTTTTGGGAGATGAAAATAAAATTGTAGTCTTCTGGATTGTGAAGCCGTGTGGTCTTGTAGATGGTTAGCGACGTTTCAAAAGAACTAACCGGTTACACCATGAAGGTTAGAGTCACACTTTTAATCTTAATGTTTCATTCTTTGTCATTAATTTCATCTAATATTTGTTGCTTGAATATTGTTTGCAATGATATATCATGCTTGAACTCTAATGCTCATAACTAAATTTTTGAACAAAAGAACACAATGAAATGTAGGACAATATGGACTTAAGTTATTCCGCTATAACAAGTTTTCTAAACGCGCTGTCCGCATGCAGCCTGCCATTATTTTGTGGCAATGCCGTGTTATTTTGTGTGAGGTAAAGCATTTGCCCGTTATAGTATTTACCCAAAATTAGAAGATAAAAAAAACAGTTTGTTAATGACGTCAGTATATCGAAGGAACTTGCTGTGAGCTGCTGTTCATGTCAATGAAGAACGCTTTGAGCGATGCGTGAGATTGACAGCAAGGCAAACTGAACCTGATGTTTAAAGATTACTTAAATGAAATCAGTGTTAGATATGTGACACGTAAAATAGAATTATTACGAGTAGCTTGATATGAATATGTAAGCCTAACGTGAACATGTTTCCAATACTAGACCTACTTTAGTAGTTTTAGAAAATTATAATGACATTTTAATAACTTTAAATCTTTTATAACCTTGTGGTCATCGAGTCAGTAAGTAAGGGTAAGTGTAGCCTTAGTTCTGGAAAAGGTTGAGGACCCCTGTTCTTATCCATAAAATAGCAATCTTACTACTTGTAGTAATACAAAGCGTTCATAATAAGATTGCAAATGTTAACGATTGTGCCGAGATCAAATCGTAGGATTTTGTTAGCATTACGGCATTTAGCAAATACAAATGATAATGCTCATAGAGAACATCGTAAGGCTCTCAGCGACAGGGACAGGTTATTGGATGTCATGGTGAAAATGCAGCCGATAAAACTGGGATTTTATTGATAGGTATGAAGTGGTTAAATATTGATGAACCTCTGATAACTGCTGTTTATTCCCTCAGCGTAAACATCGTGACACTTGAGGCATCCAATCTTTCGATACAAACATGGCGGCGTTAAAGAATTCTGAGTTGCTGGTGATCTAGATTTGGGTTTCGCGTTTTGATCTCAAAAGACCGCAGTTTCTGACAGGCTCGTTTCTGTTGCAGTAATGTCGTGTGGCATATCTTCACCGTTTAGAAACTGCCGCGCCCTCTCGACACATTGCATCCCGTAGTCAAAAGAATCCAACTTTTACTTCCGTTTTGGTCGAAGTTACACATCACTAACTTTTCTCTTCATTTTCGTTTTATCACACTCTTCCTTTCAACAGACTCTCATATCCTCCTCTCCTTACATCTCACCTCTCCCACTGACATTTTCCCTGCATCGTCAGCCGTTCCCGTTATCAGAGACCCCGATTCGCTTTTATAGGATGTTTAAAATTATGGACACCGCCAAAAATTAAGAATATGTTGTATTGTCATTGGACCATTGTGTCGTATACAGAACGTGGAAGCATAGTTCCACGGTCGAGGCGATCAACAAAGGGTGCCCAGTAGAGTAGGTTTCTGTTCGCCCACGGCTTACCTGAAGACGGTAGTAGAATAACCTTCCGAAACGTTGTTGTTCTAAAACACTTCAACGATGGATGAAGTCCTTCAGGTTTGGGAGGATATAATGCCTTAATCTTCAGGGATGTGTAGTATGTTCCTCCGAAACTGAGTGTGATTTGAGGTTGTCACAGCGGCGAGTATGAAGATTTCTGTCTTATGGGTTGTTGCGCCGTGTAGTGTGGTAAATATCTACCATACTACACGGCGCAACAACCCAGAAGACAGAAATCTTTGACTGAGTGTGAAATTGATATGTTTCATAATGAGGTCTTATAGCAGGATTTTGTGAACACGATAATGAACATTAGGTTTCTAGAGACATTTCTGGTGAAGATATAATGTAAATTGTCCGTGACCCAATACGTATTTTGAGTAAATGATGCGAGACATATGGATAGAGAATAATGTTTCTTAACACCCGTTTGGAACCTACCTGGGTCCCCCGTAGGGTTGACATGACATGGTTTCCATTACTCACAGTCGGGCTCCTTCAAGCCTGGTACAGAAGTGAGTGATGGTCCAATACCACTGCACTGACATGCAGCAGACAGTGAACTTTATCCATCACTGTCCCTGGATCGCATCCCAGTCGCGTGATCGTGTAGGACAACCTAGGTATACGTGCCGAGACAAAAATGTAACATGGCAGGATTCTCTATAATTTTGTATTTCTCTCACAATGCTTTTAGGATGATGAAATCAAGGTTGGTCAGATGGACAGGACATGTAGAACGTATGTGAGAGACGAGAAAAAGATTCATAATTCTACCCACAAACTCTGTTTCGGATACAAAGGCAAAGATGACAGGATAATATTAAAATTCACAAAAAAAAAAAAAATTGTGTGTGTAGTGGGGACCAGATTATTAATCGTACAATACAGAGGGGGTAGTTTCTTGAGCAGCTGAACGACTGGCAGATTCTCAAGAAGGAATTTCTAATAACTAGGCTGATACAGAAAGACATAATAGGCTAATAGACTAAAATATATCACTCAAACACCTGGAAAAGAACGTATTTACGGAATGTTAATGTAAAATTTATGAACAGTTGTAATATGAGGGAACTTTGCTGATTAATTCAACAGAAATAACATGGCGGAATGCTGTCTGGTAGTGACTGATAACAGAAAGCGAGAAAAGTGAAATTTCTAGTCAAATTCTAATTGGCTGCTAAGGAACCGGTTATTGCAATTACGCGAATCCGGCCTAAAACATTTGTTTGAAAGCTGGAATACGTGTCTCTTGTGCTGTTCGATTGTGGGATTTGATTTGATCAATAAACTGCAAAGTCTTGAGACATCAGAATACGAGGTCACGTCTCGCCATATGTTGTCTTAGGGGTGTAAGAAGTTTGCTTTATTACAATAAGAAGACGCTTTTGAACAAACCAAAAATAAAGGATTTAAGAAAAAATAATCTTATGAGATAGGAGTATAACATTAAACCCGGCCTTAAAGATGTGGACTGGATTCAGCTGGCACAGGATAGGATCCAGTGGGAACACGTTAATGAATATTCGGGTTCCATTGAAAGCTGAGAATTTTTTTACTATCAACGCAATTACTATCTTTTGAAGGAGGACTCTGTTTCATGCGGATTAGTAGTTAGTTGGTATGATAGATGATGTTAAATAATACAATTCTGTGTCTTTCCTTTCACGATTTTTGGTAAATAATATCACTGGAATAATTTTTGCTGGTTTGTAATATTTATTAGAATAAGACTTTTTAGGTTATTAAGATCTGTTAGAATAAATTACGTAAAATTTAAAATCGTTATTAAAATCTCTTAGAATAAATTACGTAAAATTTAAAATATCTATCCAATAAAAGTAGCTTTGCCTTGTAACTACTTTACCAGAAGGTAAGTTACAGTTTTATAATTTTTATCAATATTTGACGAGTGACGTGAAACACAGTTCTTACGAAACATATTTCGATATATGCTTTATAAAAATGATAGATAACTAAAGATCAAGGAAACAATTAGACCGACATTTGTTTCCGCTTAAGAAATTTATGAAATAGAAATCTGTAGGAGGTCCTGCTCAGGTGAACAGTGAAATAATACGAAGGAAACCAGGTTGAAGGCATTCTGTCTCACGGACGATCAAGCACCTTCACGCTTGTCTTCTTCTATATAACGTGAGAATGTCAAGAGTTTCATGTACCTCTCCTCACTTTTCAAGAAGACACCGACAAAGTGTCCCCAGGACTCTGCAGGTTAAAAGTACTATACATCGTCTTTAAAGCTTTCTTCCACTGTAAAATTCATTTCATCCTACATCCAATTATACAAAAAGGGTAAAAATAGAACATTAATTAGCGCCGTGACAAGAGGACGTCTTCTAAGTGCCATGTTTCGTATACATCGACACTGAAATTGGATCAACATTATGTCGACTGACTGTCGTGTAGACAATCAGAAAGTCGTGGGATTGCGATGTTGTGAGAGTTTCTCCACCCGAACTTGTAACACACAATGCTAGGAATGCCATTCAACCAAAAATATTATTAAAAATCAGCACAAACTTCTATTGCTGTTATGTATATATTTGCTGCATCAAAATTTCCCGTAATTACTAATAGTTTGCATTGCTAATTGCAGATAGCAAGGCTTGACCGAAACTAATTGGTTTAGCTGAGTTTGTCAGCTTCATGCTCTAGCCACTTTAAACCTTTAGAAACATCGTTCGGATTGATACCTACTGTCTGGATGGGCCAAGACATCTATGTGTACGTAAATATCGTGAAGTATTTTTATTAGTATTTTAAAAATATTTCCTAAAGTTCATTTTTCAAAAAAATAAAGAATGTTCAGATTGTGATCTTAGGTAGTATAAAATCATATGGTCTTATAGGTTGTTAACCAACGTTTTTGAGGAATATACTACCAGTATTTAAACCCACAAGACCACACAGTCACAATCTGGAAGGCCAGAATCTGAACTCATACGATGATGAAGACCTTTGTACTCAATGAACATAGTACATCACCTTACTGTGTGCTTCCCTACATGCAATTGAACACTTGAAAAATGGAAAACGTATCTCGGAGATATAAGAAGAAGAAAACAATGGGTTATTTTAAAACGTAGGCATATTTAATATTTATGATTTACCCCTTCTAATAATCCTGGCTGAAGGGTTGCAGCCACGAATAAACATGGTTTGTTAAAGAGTTCTCTACTCTATTTGACATAACTGACTTAATTTAATTATTATTACAAAAAGCTCGTTATATTCTGTTGAAATTTTCTTCTGTTTATTAACTTTCTCTACAATCATGTCATTTCTTGATAATCTATTTTCCATATTTATCATTGTCTTCTTCTCTCGTGCTGTATCTGTAATTAGCCTTCTGGCTGTAGATGCATTACACTAATAATAAAACATTAAATTATTTGTGCTGTGCATTATGTCTCGGTATTATTATGTTTGCGGCAAGTTAAAGAAGTATGATGTTTTCTGAATAGGTAGTGTACAGCAAACAAGTGTCAACTCCACGATACGTTAATGATTAATCACCCTGAAAAATCATGGTGTTGCCTACCTTGCCAGGGTGTGTACATTTATTTTACTGCGAAACCAGAGATTTTGTCCTCTGCCTCCGTGAAGGAAGCCACCAATTCATCTATCATGTGCCTGTTTCCCTTAGGGAACAAGGACGTACTGGAATTCAAAAATCGGTTGCACTGATTTGGCGTAGGCGTAGGTGGTTTACAGAAAGACGTCAGAGACTAACTAAAAGGCCACGTCTTTACACGTATACAAAAATCTTTCATGTTCGAATGTATGGATAGAAGAATTACGCCGAGACAAAAGTTGCTTGTTACTGGGAGGAGATTATATGAACGTAAAGAGTACAATACCGAGAAAAACGGTAATTGGTTCAATTCCCGGCAAGAATGGTTTCTGTAGCTCGGAAACTAAGCCCAGAGAATAAAAGAATTACGCCAAGGAAAATTTTTTGTTCGTGTTGGATAGAAGTTTACAGGAACTAAGTTAACAGATATGAAAACTGTTCTGGGTGAGTCTCGGTGAAGATGGTTTTCAAATATCTGACCGGAGGCCGTCTATCCTGGCTGAGGTTTTTCGTTTTTCTTTTCAGTTCTTTTATTCAAACTCCGGGTTAATATTATTCCTTGGGTCACGACCGTTTCCTTCCATTTTATTATCAAATTAGTGTCTACTCCTAATAGGCCTACAAAAGGACTGTATTGTGGGATATTGAGCTGTGTAATCTGGCCGACGTTTATAGATGCTTGCTGTCACCATCATTAGAGTGCAGTGATGATGGAGGCAGCAAGTACCTCTGAAACGTCGGTAAACGTCTACCAGAATACACGGCGCTACAACCCAGAAGATTGCGATACTTCAGCCCAAATTCGAACTGGGAAATTCATAAAGGCCTATTTTAAGATAACTTAACTATATTCGCTAGATGTACTGTCGAAAACTACAGGAACTTAGCAGACTAAATATTGCGGGATCCCAAGACAGAATTCCAGCTCTTTACAATGTGAAAGGGTCTGCTTATGACACGAAGACTCTGCGCTCTGTCTTATTTCTGTACCATCGTCACAAAAAGCCACTTGTTCTGTTAGAACAACAACAGCAGGGACTTTTCGTTATCTGTTGTCTGTGGAGAAATTCCATTTGTCACTCCGGGCCGGCAGATGCTGGGTTGTGAACGGTGTGTTGTCATCTCCGGATACGCGAAGTGACTGGTATTGATGAACCGGTGACCCAACCCAGGGGGGATTTTGATGATGTAGCGAAAGAGATATAGGACAGTCATAATTTTCAGTAAATGTTGCATGTGTTTTGAAGCAATAATAACAAATACAACATTTCAGATGACAAGACATCTTCATTCTTACCGCAGTGAGACCTAAAATCTCAGCGTGAATAAATTTGTTTTGCAAAGCGACTGCCCAGATAGCAGTGGCGTCAGAATTCATTTCAAACATTAATATTATTGAATTGAATTGAATTATCCCATTAAATATCCACCACTTTATGGGGTATGTACTTCCATGTACCCGAGACAGACCTTGTCCCTAAGGTACATAGGGCAGCAGCTATTTTCGGGATACATTTTGTTTTTAATATGTATTACATGTATTATATAATTTTATTTTATGAAAGCGTCTTTCGGATTATGTTTGAAGTTCCCAAAATGGCGGTCTTCTGCAGTTCCCTGATGTCGTGTTCGCCCGGAATGTTGGCCAAATATTTTCTGAGTGACTTGGAGACGGTTCCAGTTGCTCCTATAATTATTTGAATTATTTTTGTTTTCACTTTCCACGTTCGCTGTATTTCAATGAGAAGGTCTTTGTATTTCAAGATCTTCTCCGATTCCTTCTTAATTACATTCCTGTCAGTCGATATTGCTGTATCAATTAAGAGACAAGTTTCATTTTTGTATTATTATTATTCCGTCTATTCGCCGTTTTACATGTGTTTACTTCCATGTACCAAAGACAAACCTTGCCCCTGCGGTCCATAGTGCAGCAGCTCATTCAGAGCCTCAGCATTAATAACCATAAGAGAGTTGCGCGGCCCGCGTTGCCGGGGCACGTATCCTTCGGTGTAACTTCTGAATTTAACCGCATTTAGTAGATGGGTCCCATAAAACCTGTTTCTAACAGTACTTTTAAAACGTTAATTAAGATGAACCGGTATTAGTGCCCATAAAATGTCTGCAGCTACTCTTGGTGAACGCTTACACACACACAGACATCGCTCTCTTTGGAATATTTTACAAAGAATTCGCTGCTATACTAGAATCCAGATATGATGGCGGGCGACCGACGTTTCGTTAGATCTTTGGCTTAACCTTGACTTTCACAAACTGCAATGCTACAAATCATCAACGATTTTGTCCTGTTTGACACCGCCAATGTCCACAAACTCTTGCTTGAAATAAATAAATAAATAAATTAATTAAAAAGCTGTCACTTGGTGTCTTGCCTTCTGTATTGTGACGCCTTATATTCTAGTAGGTGGTTATCAGCATTTCCGAGGAATGTATGACCTCCATATTCAAAGTAATTTTAATTGACATGAGAATCTCAAATATAAGACATTAAATATATTTGCGCATATGTAACTATTTTTTTAAATTATAATAAAACATCACTGCCTTAAACACTTTGCTTACACCTTACAATACATTTAGGTGTGAAATACATGACGAAAGAGGATGGTACAGTACCCAAAACTGACAGAATACCATGCGATAGACAATCTTTGCTAATGTGCATTCAAAAGATTCCCGTGTTCTTCTTTGAATTGTAGAATATGTAAGAGTAGTAAAGAAATGCAGTTCTCTGGTTTCTGATTCAATCGATAAAAACTCCAGATTCTGACTAGATTCTTATTTGAAGGTTCGTTGAGCAGTTTCCAGAGAATTCAGACTTCCCCGATCCAAGAAGGCGATAGGAGAGCAGTCCTTTGTTTTGCAGAGCATACAAAGTGAACTGACGGACGAATTATACGTCAGAATCTTTGTGATGCATTGTTCGCTCTCTATGCGTGTTTCTTTCAAAAAGCAATCTTTAACAAATATAAACAATGTCCCTCATGCTGGAACGAAATATCTTTTCCCTCTTGTTATACTCCAATCGATTATTTCAGGTAAAACTGCGTTATGTCACCATTTGAAATAATGTGTGTGTTGCCAGACGTTTGTCTATTCTGGGATCGTACGTGTGTTATGCAACGATCGCTTTACTCGGCTAACACATTCCCAGAAGCACAGTTCTTCTTGAGACAGTAATAGTTGCTCAGCTAGTCAAAAAATTTTCCCGCTCATGTGGGATTCAAAGATTCATTACCACGTAAACAAAATCCTGATATTATACTTTATATTGAGTCTGCTGGAACTTGGCATAAGACCATATTTGTGAAATGTCAGACGAGACAATTCCAAAGAGTTTACTTAAATGTCTCGTCAACGGGCTACAAGGCAAAATCATTAAAATTTATTACGGTGGCTAATAAATCCTTTGCAAATGTGGCAAAGTTGAAATATTTGGGAACGATGGTATGAAACCAAAATTGCATTAATGGGAAAATTAGAGACAGATTAAATTCGGGGACCGGTTATTACCACACAGTTCAGAATCTATTGTCTTTTCGCCTGCTACCTGAAAATGTGACGATTTCGGTATGCAAAACTATAATTTTAGCTGTTATTTTGTATGGGTTTGAAAGTCGGTCTCTCAGACTAAGAGGAGAACTAGAGGTAACAAAAGATGAACTTGCTGGAGGATGGAGGAAACAACTTCACTTGCACTTTTCACCAAATATTATTGACGTGATCAAATTAAGGAGGACGAGATGAATGAGGCATTAGGGGGGGAGATAAGAAACGCGCAAATAATTTCGGCTGGAAATCGTGAAGAGCAGCGACTACTCGGAAAACATAGTCATAGATGGGAGGACAATATTAAAATTTATCATAAGGAAATCGTTTCTGAGGTTGTGGATTGTATTAATGTTGCTCAGGTGGTTCGCGTTTGTAAGGACGGCAATTAACGTTCGTGTTCCATAAGAAGAGGTAAATTTATTGAATTCAGTGAGCGACTATTACCTTCTTAAGAAGAAATCTATTCCATGGAGTTAATTATTTGACACCAGATGTGGTAAAGTATAGAAGTTAGTGATATTGTCGTTGAATTTCAGTTGTCAATTTTAAATTATTGACATTGATGTAAATCATGTCATTTGGTGAATTTTTTGTTAAACGTAAGTCAGTTTTGCACTAATGCAGCTAATACTTGAGTATGTACGTGTATGTGGGTATATACAATGACTGTGCAACAAGCTGATCGAACATGTGTTGTTGTAGATTGGGCTCGCCAAGACCACCCTCGAACGACAGCGAAAAGCAGCTAAAGAAAAAGAAAAAACAAAAGAATGGCGCCGTACAAACTCGATTCTCCCTTCTTAACCTTTCCTTTTGATTATCCAACCGCGAGTTCTTGGACTGAGTTTTTATCTGCGGATTTTTGTTACTCCTGTTCCATTAGGGTCGACGTCCCGGGGCGTATCATTGGGCCCATCCACTCTATGTGACAGGCACACAGTAGCACGAAGTTGGTAAACAGTATTACAATCACAAGCTGCTAAAAAACATGCCAGCTGACAGCCACAGAACACCGTTTAATCGCTTGAAGTACGAAGCTCGACCGAATAACATAAAAATTTACTTCCGACCTCAAAGAAAACACAAAACTTATTCGTTATAAAAATCTGTTGGTTCATATCGTTTATAAAAAAAAGTTTATTATTATTAAAATCATACGAATTGCGTAAATAAATCCGTGTGCAAAACACAGAATCGGTGAATATTAAATCATGTGGTACAGTAGATATATTTTCCACTGGTGTTTGAAGGTTTATTGCGTCATTTCTACTACTTGTTTTTTCATAATTCATTTCATAATTATCTTTTCGCAGTAGATAAAATTTTGATTATTTTATGCTTATTAAATGATAATGTTCATGAGAGAGAGGAAAGTTGAAAGTTCCTTCCACAAATTCAAAAAGATTCTAGAAATTACGTCAAGGAGTTCATGCAATATTACCAATTC
This sequence comes from Zootermopsis nevadensis, assembly GCF_000696155.1. The sequence continues at coordinate 148,543 of NW_019059807.1, forward strand.
CTGGCTTAATATATTTCCAAAGAAATTTAAACATAGGAACTAACTTTACATGAAGCAGAGTCTATCATGAGAAGCTAATAGTAATTCGGTTATTCAAGAAATTTCCAACAATTTTGTGGAACTCAAAAGCTCACTACCGTGTTCATAAAATGAGGCCACCGGTTCATATCTTAAACCAAATTAAGCCAGTATACACATTTCCACTCTGTTTCTTTAAGATACTTTTTAATATTATCCTCTCATCTAAGCTTGAATTTTCAAGGTGGTTTCTTTCGCTCAGATCTGTTAATGCATTATATTCTTCTTCTTCTTCCAAGCATTAGGTTTTATGACCTGTTACAATTCAGATGGACCTAATGGACCTAAACCTTTTAAGGAAGAATAAGAAGGTTACAGGTCAATACGTATCTCCTGAAACAGCAGGCTTTGTCTCATCTTGTGTGATGTAATCATTAGGTCTGTCCTTACTCCTTAGCAACACGTTCGTTCTGACAAAATTCAGTTAGTTCATTACAAGTTTTGATCCTCGGACTTTTATCAGATGAATGCTTAGTCAATTGGAATAATTAATTGAAGCAGTTTCAAGTCATAGTTCTTATACGCTTAACTGCAGAATGTCCCAAAGAAGATTTATATACAGCAGAAACTTTGGTGGTTGATTGTCAGTCGTTTGCTCTCTGCTGTCAACTCCGCCATGAAATTAACAGACGTCATTTTGGTCATTTTGAACACCTGTTCACTAAGTGCCAATGCTGAGGTATATAATGGCTTAGTTTATTAAGATGTATGTACTTCATTCATTGAATGTGTAGCCATCTTTTGGGACATTCTGTGCTTTATTTGGTGATGTGAAAGTCAGTTCTGCAACTCGCGGTCGCCTGAAAGCTGTAGTGTCAGAACATGGCTCGGTTTTAAGTGGCCTGAAGCCTGCCATAATAATCTTTCAGTTTGCCATAAGAACAAATGCAGTCTTAACGGCAGAAACATCTGTTGCTGTAAATTAAAAATATTTTTATTGGCGAGCTGGACTCAGACTATCAGGTACAACTCCTCAGTATTAAGATCTCACCAGTCCTGTTAATAACAAGATTTTTAAAACTCTTCATAATTTTTGGCTGTCAGAGAAACTACAGGTTCATTTGTTTTTTGTCGGCTTAAGATCATAATATAAATTCATTTTAATATCTCAATTATATCACCAAAAAAGGACCCTCACGCCTTTATTTCTTAAAACGTTCCTCTTTTTCACCTTTTATTTCCAAATTTAAACTGTATTATATACACATGGGGAGGGGTGTCTGGGCTGTACAAAATAGTACAGAGAGTTTTAAAAACACATTAATTTATTAAGCAGAATTTGATATTTTCACTGCGGTTAGTAAGAAGATGGCTATCCTCTGGGTTGCAGCACCTTACAGTCTTTTAGACGTTTACCGAAGTTTCAGAAGCCATTGCTGCCTCCATCATCGACGTGATGAGGCCCCGATAATGGAGACAGCGAAACATTCTGAAACGTCAGTAAACTTCTACCAGACTACACGGTGCTATAATACAGAAGAGTTGTATTCTGAGATCAGTGGCTGTAACCATGGAGCAGATATTGATAATCGGGTAATTGCACAAGAGATTTCTTGTCTTTTATGAAACCCTGTAGGTCGTTGCCACGTTCACAGAAGCCCGTTACTGGACGCCATCCTGAACAAGATCAATCCATCCATATATTCACATACTGCTTTTAATATTATTTCTATGTAGTCTCTTTTGTACAGGTCTATAGACTACACATTTCTCATCTCTATCACGCATGCTACATTCCGCACTCATCTCATCCTTCTTCATTTGATCACCAAAAAACATATTTGGTGAGGAGTATAAATTAGGCTTCGCCATGTTCGACCTTCTGTTTTTCGTTCCTGTTAAATGTAAATATTTTGCTCGGCGCACTGTTCTTAAACACACAGCCTCTGAATTTTCCACCCATTTATTACAACGGTTGTAATAAACTGAAACTGTATTAGATTTGAGGTTATCACGGCGGTCGAGAACTAGACCTCCTAGGACGTAACGCTGTGTGGACTTGCAGGTCGATACATACTCCTTCGAGAAACATTCGGCACACATCCCTGAAGATGGAGGCAATATTTTACTTTGAAACCTTGGTGTCTAACTCCAAATCCGTGCAACTAAAGTTATGGTTTTTTGTGTTTTGATCTTTGTTTATATGTGTTAACTTTGTAACTTTGGGATTATTAATTATATCAGTTTGTTAACCCTTTGAAGCCGAAGATCGTCTGAATATTATTTATGAATTCAGTCCGTACCGCGAAGAAAACACTACACCTCACCATTACGAAAATCAGCTGGTTAACCCTTTGAAGCCGAAGCTCGTCTTCATAATATTTACGAATCCAGACCGTACCGCGAAGAAAACACTTCACTTAACCATTAGAAGTCGAATCAGGCGGTACCACATAAGATTTAACATCCCGGTCAAAGCCTTAACAACCTGCTTACGACAGCGCCTGTGTAGTGAGGCGAAGAACGCCTTTAGAAATCCAACGTACTCCAATAAACACACCCTGTCAACATTGATTAAAGCTTGAAATAATTTAATCTTCAATATTTCTAATCAGACATTTAGACCGACGATCAGAGCTTAGAACCAAGCGTGTGTCTGGTGGCTTTGAAGTGCGAGACCATTGCTCAAATGCAAGCAACGTTCAGTCGTAGTTTAAATACTGAGTGTCTTCTATTCCAGAGAACCACGAACTGGTTTCTGCTTCATGCTAATAGATCCAGTGATATCGGACAGTTACGGCTACCTGCTACACTGAAAGCCATCGCCTGTTTGCCTCATCTTTTAAAAATGCAGGGTTTTAACTTCACTGTAGTAGTATAATTTAAATAATTCTCTGGAGATGAAATTAATGTCTGTAAGCTGTGTGAAGTTTCTAACTGATTTGCTTTACTTGAATGTCATAAAATGGACCCGTTCTGAAATCATGTGCATTTGTTTTCATCTTATGAACATGAATGTTCCATTACGTGTTTACGATATTCAGTCTTCATGAACGTAAGTGGACAAAATGTAATTCAGCTTTGTATTGGTATATACTCAGTCTATGTATATGTGTGTATGTTTTGGGGCTTGTGTATGCACATCGCTGGTTCCTGAGTGGAATGAAAACGTACATAAATTCATACCGAAATATGATTGCTGCTTTCGCATTGCCAGTAATGTAGCAAAACTATGTTCATGTCTAAATTTTGTATACATTTAAGCCTTTTTTATTGGCAGTTCGGAGTTTATTTATCCTGAACTTTTAAGGCTTGTTAGCATTAATTCTGGCATTGGCGATTTATATCAAAATGTGCATCGTATGTGTATGTGTGTGCATGAGGTACACACGGCTCTTTTTAATGGGCCGCATACCACCGTAGCGTATCTCTCGCTGTCTCTCTCTCTCGCTGTCCTCCGGACGCATTCATAGCCAGCCACTCCTTTCAGATCGTCTTTTATTGTTTTCCACCTGTGCTTAGCTTATAAAACCGTGGAATTCGAAATCTATTTGAGAAGTTGAAACGATTATAAAACGACAGTGACTACTTTTCAACATTATTTTCCAGAGTTGCCTTCTGCTGCTATCTCTGATTGGTCATCTTACGAACCGACCTGAACTGTGACGTTTCACAGAGAAGTATCATCCCACAAAACTCGCTTCAGTATTCGGTCCACACAAATACATAACAACTTGAAAGTCGACCACATTGTGATCCCAAACTGAATAACTTGTTCACAAAGTTAGCTATCTGAGATAAAGACACAGGGCAATCAGTCGCTATGGGATTAGTATTCGATATTTCGGAGACATCAATGCATCTAATCGCCTTGGAAATGCACTTTATATTTATAACTAATCAACCAAATAATGCAATAAGTAAGTAGGTACCAAAATAACAAACTATCTAGCTCAAGATGGCTGTCCTCTGCGTTGTTTCGATATATATACTGATAATAGTTTACCGACGTTTCAGTGGATCATGAGGCGTCCGCCATGGGGGCGAAGAGTAACTGCAAACCTAACCGACTCTCCCCACAACATATTCTAAGATAAGTCAATGCAGTAAAGTCCGTCTTCAGAAGTTAATAATCCATCAGCTATCCAAATATATTCCGACCGTTTGCAAAACTTGAATGATCATTTTAATGTGCACAAAAGCCAGCAACTTAACTCTGTATTCAGGTAGACGAATAAAGTCTAAACCATCATATTTCTTTAAAATTATTTTTAATATTATCATACCATTTAAACATGACAATTAGCAGAGGAAAACCGAAGAACTCGGAGAAGAATCTCTCACTTTATCCACCACGAATCTTACAAGAAATCATCCGCAATGAACCTAGATCTCCGCCTGAACTATGACACGACCTGAGATACAAATAGTACGTTTATTCACAGAAATAAACTACTTAAATTTTTAGAGGTTTAATACAAAATGTAATACACTACATACCAACTATTTTCTTTAAAAGAATTTCAAAGGAGAGTAATAACGTTTTACTGTCGTAAACTTCAGGACTTAGCAATGATTTATATTAAGACCTTAAATGTGAAATTGTTGTATTTGTTCCTTTCTTTCTAAACGTCCAAACTTTAAAACAGATTTTGTAAATTAATTTTTAATTTTCGTTGAAGCCAGAGTCTACTGTACCTTTAATATGAATTAGGTTACCACCTATATCGTGTTCCAGATGTTTCTCGTCCATATTTCAGTTCGGATTCTATTTTCTGATCTTACAAGTGGCAGCTTTCCAAAATTGTGTATCACATGCCCAACCCAACTCTGGAGTGCATAGCGTTAATGAAATAATTGCCGTCATAAAACGAACCTGATGAAAACCATATACTGCCGAAACATGTAGTTTGACACAAACACTTATTAAGAGTGCAATAGTGTGTGTGTAAAAGTTACTGTAACAACAAACATCAAGAGTTTATGAGAAACTTACTTCGACATTTTGAAGATCCATCAAAACTTATAATTTTTCTTTAAAGAATTGTAGGACAAGGAGAGGAAATAATGAATAAATATGGTACTTGAAAGTAACTGAACACTAAATCAAGTTTTTTGTAGTGTGTAATAATGTGTATTTTGTCAGTTATATCCACGTCTGACCATTTTCATAAATAATAAATAAAATCAAGACATCCAGTTCGTTTTTGATTCGGAAATGGTGCACGTATTTTGAAGTTCGCAGATTCTTATAAAGTCACAGAAACAGACCCTTGTTAGTTGACACTTTGTTATACTTTCGCTTATTCCTGGCTAATACAACTGAGGAAATTGACATCAACACTTTATACTGCCCTATCTATATATACAAATAATAAGGAAAATAACTTACGAATATATCACGAAACATTTTCTCCAGCCTAAAATGCAACGGACAACATAAATATAGCCATGATATCACTTTTTGCTAAGCCGTTCTATTGGCTGGAATGTGTCTCATTTTGCGTCGGGAAATAAGGAGAGATTCGGTTTATGGCACAACATTATCTGAGGTTTATAAACGACGTTTCGGATGTTAATTCTACTGTAGAATATGTATATTGGCAGAATATATTTTTTATTTAATATATTTTATTTCTCGTAACAGTGAGAGTAATGGAACTCGCACCTCGTGAAATACTTAACTATTTTATTTATATTATTAAATAAAGTCGTTGATTTAATTGTGAAAAAATTAACAATGTATACATGTTAAAATTCCAGTACAGCTTTAGCCTGTATTATAAAAAAAACAACACGATACTCGCAAAGTGTCTATTGGATCGAAATAAGACAATTTCATACAAATTTAGTTAATATATAAATTTTTCCATCAGCGTAAATTAAGTCAACTGTAGTTACATGTCGTTATGCTGGCTATGTGCCCTCCTTTTAGGCTTTTAATCAACTGTCCGATCTTCATTGTATTTAGTATGTGCGTTACGCCATTGAAGACAGAGACAACATTGTAATTTAGTTTAATAAATTAATTTAAATTTAATGTAAAACAAATACGACAAACGTAGGAATTTAAGTGATGGAAGTAACACTACAATCACCTAATTTAGTGTCTTGACATGATGTAGATACATTGATCTTCCAGAAACGCTGAGTTGTTTTGTTAAGGCACAATTTTGTGAAATATGAGAACGATGTGGCGGGAATATACAAATTTTAATTTGGATTTCAGTTCGACAGCTATAACTGCTAGACTGTTGGAGCTATAAATATGAAATTTAGTAGGAAGATCGACTATAAACATCCGAACGAATTGTGAATAAAATACAAATTAAAACTTACAGAGGCGATAAATATATGAATGCTTCTGTAGTTATGATATTGATCAATAATTTCTTAGCAATTCAATAATATCGCTGTAACAAGTTTAAATTTTCAAGCAATATTAGCAATGACATGATTAGATATTATGACCACCTGCTCACTTACTAAGCACGAAAACGTATAAAATAAATTGCACTTTGCTATTGGATTATATACGTACCCTATCTAAATAAAACTTTGAAGCACAAGGCATGCAGTATGAAAACTCTGTTTAATTTGAAATATGAGATCTGAAGTGAAATTTTTGTCATAATCTGCGGCTTATTTAATGGGATAAAATTACGCTGACAATTTATTCGTGTAAGCGTAATATTTGATATGGTAAATTTACAAGTTTCGTGGTAGGGGTGTGCGGCTTGGAGCGGAAAATTTGTGACCGATAGTACATGAAGTGTGCTGGTTCTAGGATTTCTTTTTAGATTTTATGAAGTTATATGACACACTTCTTGGACATATACTCCGAATGAGTGATGATAGAGGATGTAAGATGATCGTCAATAGTAAACCTCCGGGCAAATTTAAGAAAGGAAGACCGAAACTCCGGTGGATCGAAGACGTGGGGTCTGATCTTAAACAGATGGCCGTAAGAGGCTGGAGAAGGAAAGCACAGAATAGGGAAGACTGGGCTACACCGAAAGGGCCGTAGTGCTAAAGAAGAAGAATATGACACACTTAGTTACCAAGACTGCACCATGATCACATTTCTTTATCTCACTGCCGAGTCTTTCTAAAAAGGAAATATGAAAAATCTCTCAGATTTGTAAAATCGCTGTACACCAATGAATTGTAACATATGTAAGACCAAACCGAAAAACAATCTTTGCAATTAAATCTGTAAATCTCCGCCCAAAAATTATGCTTTAAACAACATTTTCAATTCTATGCATATTTTGAGTAAAATTCGTTTAATAGTGGCTTACGTAAACCAGTTTCACATTTCGTGTATTTTGTCAGGTGTTTACGTAAAAAAATTCGACAACTGATTTAAAAAATGGATGAAGGAGATGCGTATTTGTAAGAAAATCTTGAAAACTGCCATATCAAAAAGTAATTTTACATCCCGAAACGTCGTATATATTACAATCGTGTAATGCCATTAAATCAGCCACTGTCACAAACCTTCTTATGTACATTAAATGTCCTTCGTCGTGCTATATTCGTGTTGTGAGGTTGGGGTGTGTCTGTAGGAACTGTAACACGCTCAGCTCGGCGATCGGGGTGGTTAGTACAGGTCTCCAAAGCTGAGGGTCTGTGTGGTTTGGGCGTGGTGGTGGTGGTGGTGGTGATGGTGAACCTCGTCTGGAGGCGGTAGGCTGTTGCTGTCTCCTAGGATCACGGATGCTGAGCCCACCGAGGGGGGACCCCCGCCACTGGCACCGTTGGTATTGCCAGGAGCCACTGCCTGCTGACCGTTCTCCTGCCTCATCAGGTTCCGGCGCCACTTGGCTCTCGCGTTCTGGAACCACACCTGCGTAAACGGTGGCAAACCACGTCACAATCACTGCGTTCGTAATAGGAACGTACAGTGGAGAGTTCGTGAGGTCACTCCCACACGCCGAACGTCCTGTATTGTTTTCGAGGGACCCCGGGTTGAAATCTCAACACGGTGATCGGCTATCCTGTCTGACGCTTTTCGTGATTTTCCTCAGTTTTTCCAGGCAAATGTTGGGCCAGCACCTTGTGATCTTAGCATCCTGTTTTATAACATGATTTGACATTTTATATCGAATAATAACAATTTGACATACCCAAGAGCAGTGGTGAGGATAGATTATTTACAAATTTATCATAAAGGTGTAAATGTGAGGTTATGGACTGGATTAAACTGGCTCGTGACTTGGATATATTTGTGGTTTGTTGAGAACACGGTAACAAACATTCGGGTTAAATAAAACGCGTTTAGTTCTGTGGATATGACATTCTCAAAAAACATATTCAACCCTTTAAAACACAACGGTAACATGTCCGAACAGAGGGTTAAACTTTAATATTTATATCCTGAAGTACCTATTCTTTGTTGTCACAAATCAGTCTGCGAATTAGTCATGTAAATGGTAAATATTTGTTGTGATGTAATAACATTCTAAAGATGGGTACATAACTCTAATCAGGGGATAGGCCTAATATTTTGTTCTCGTTGTAGACACAATGCGACTGACGAGTAGGCAGTAGAACCACAGGGGCTTGGGTTCTGTTAAAGGCCAGACCTGTAGGTCGCGACTCTGGGGTCGATGGGTCGATAGAAACATTTTTCATCAAAGCACGGCTGCCAATGTTCAAGCGTTTTAAATCAATCCCAGCTGCTGTTGCTCATCCCTTCAACAGAGTGTAAGATAAT
>NW_019059807.1:157916-193598 GCF_000696155.1 Zootermopsis nevadensis
TTTTTTTCTTATTAATTTCGGGGGGAGGGGATGTTAAGAAACAAACCAAGAATGCTGCATTTTATCATAATCTGTAGGATCAGAAATCATCTATGCTGATGACAAGTTATAGCACTTTTCTCGCCAGAACTAACAAGATGGCTTACGGAGCCCAAAGGTTCATCACCGAACTAAACAAAGCCCTCCACCGGACCCTGTCCTGGGCCAACAAAATCCAATCTCCCTCAACACCTATCTCCCATAGATCTCGCCTGACATTATCCTCCCATCTATGTCTAGGTCTCCCCTGAGGTCTCTTTCCCCTCAGGCTTCCCAACCAGTACCCGGTGCACACCTCTTGTCCCATCCATGCGCGCTACATGTCCAGCCCATCTCATTCTTCTCGACTTAATCACCCTGACAAATTTAAGTTTTCTCCATGCCCCATCGTCCTCTCTCATGGGCCCAAATATCCTCCTCAAACACCCGATTCTCAAACACCTGCGATCTGTGTTCCTCCCTCTGAGTGAGAGACCATGTTTCGCACCCATACGAAACAACAGGCAATATTATTGTTTTGTATACTTTAATTTTCAAGTTCTTAGAAATCAGACAGGAAGACAAAATATTTTGAACTCAGAAGTAGCAAGAATTTCCGGAATTTAGTCTCCTCCCAACTTCCTCACGAGTATCATTTTGATTTGTTATTGTCGTTCCCAGATATTTGAACTTTGTAGCCCTTTCAAAGGACTTATTAGCCACCCTAACATAATTCTGCCCGCCTGTCTTCTGATGACGAGATACTAAGAAGAACTTAGTTTTTTCTGAATTTACTTCCAGCCCCACTTGTCTACCAGCCTCTAGTAAAACTTCTGCGTTCCTTTTTATTGTATTTATATTGTCCCCCAATAAATTAACATTATCAGCATATGCCAATAGCTGAAGTGTCCCATTCAATTGCAAACCCTCCTGCCTACCTTGGACTTTCGTGATGGCACATTCTAGCGCAAAGTTAAAGAGCAAGGGAGACAAAGCATCTCCTTGTTTTAGACCGTTCTTGATGAAGAATGTCTCAGATACATATTTACCTATTCTAATTTTGCTGCAGGTTTCATTTAAGCACATTTTTATTAGACCCACTACATTCTTTGGTATGCCAAATTAAATTAAAATGTTGTGTAACACTTTTTTATTAACAAAGTCATAGGCTTTAATGAAATCTATAGACAATTGGTGTGCGGTCCCACTGTACTCTCACCTGACATTTCTTTCTAATTAAAATTGTCACAAAGAATTTAGGTCTGCGTTTCGTAACTTACAAATCATTACAGGACGTCAGGGCGTTAAGTTGGTTATCTTGCACATCACACCACACATACTTTACCTTTACCTACCAGTTTAATTACGATGAGGCGCTTTGAAAGATTCAGTCAAATTCACAGAGCAGAATAGTTCTTGAGAAGCTTATAGTAAGTCAGCCATTCAGAGAAATTTTATGCCTTTTATGAATCACGAGGATTGATTAACGTGTTCACAGAAACTGGTTTTTGTCCTGAGAGAAATTAATGTAGTTCACAGGGTCCATTTTAATATTATATTCCTACCTACGTTTAGGCTTCATTACGGACTGGTTTGTGCGACTATTAACTTTTGTAGGAGAACAGTGCTTAGTTACTTCGTGCTTCCTGGACTCAAGAAGCTTTAATTTTGTACCTGCAACACTCGCTTAGAGAGTCCCGTCTTCTGAGCCAGCTGCTTCAGGTCCTTAGCGTCAGGATTCTGGTTAATGGCGAAGTACGACTTCATAGTACGCAGCTGGTGATGCTTGAACGAGGTCCTCATCCTCTTGGTCCGCTGCTGTTGGCCGTTTCCAGGAGATCCTACCGAAACGTCGTAGGCCAGCGATTCCATAGACGCTGAGAGTTCTCCTGGATGCAAGATCTCTGTGCAACAGAACAGTCAGTCGCATGCGAGTGGTACTTACTCAGAAAGAAAGTACTGAAGAATTAGGTTTAAAGGCTTACAATGGGACAGCTAGTTTAATCCTGAAAATACTGAAGACAGAGGCAGAGCGCACCTTCGAAACGTTGGTAATCAACCACTTACATGGTTACACGGTGTAGCATACGGGAAGACCACAATAGGACGTTATCCACTTCAAGTCCTCACCAACTGTTCTCTGTCTTCTGGGTTGCAGTGTCGTGTAGTTTGATAGAAATTTACTGACGTTCCAGAGATACATGCTGCCTCCGTCATCAGGGCGATGAGTAGTTATCGCCTTGATGATGTAGGCAGGTAAACTTCTACCAGAATGCACGGTAATACAACGCAGAAGACGGGCATCCTCGGACTCACTACCGCGCAAACCACAAATCATCTACATTCTATCCTTTCAAAATGACCGAAAGATTTAAAGTTGAAAGCAACAAGGAATTAAGTAAGAACGAAACAAAAAACGAATGAGGATAAAGGAAGATACCAAATTAATATAGGCCTATTTCAATAATATAGAACATGCAGCTACACATTATGTTAGTGTATTATTAGACCATTACAAATCTATCACAATTGTTTTTTTTTAAATTCTGAAGGCAAAGTAATTATAAACACAATACGTAAACTATCTTGATGTACCTACCTAACTAACTAACTAACTAACAAAGTAGATGGCTTACCTACCCCGAAGGTTCATCACCAAACTAACCACAGCCCTGTCCTGGGCCAACAAACTCCAGTCTCCCATAGATCCCGCCTGACATTATCCTCCCATCTACGTCTAGGTCTCCCCAGCGGTCTCTTCTCCCCAGTGCACACCTCTTGCCCCATCCATGCGCGCTACATGTCCCGCCAATCTCATTCTTCTCGACTTAATCACCCTGACAATACTGGGGGAGGAGTACAGATTTTTAAGCTCGTCATTATGCAGTTTTCTCCACGCCCCATCGTCTTCTCTCCTAGGTCCAAATATCCTCCTCAACACCCGATTCTCAAACACCTGTAATCTGTGTCTTCCTCCCTCAGAGAGAGAGACCATGTTTCGCACCCATACAAAGCAACAGGCAAAATATCTTGTAAATACTTAATTTACATCAACATGTAAAAATACTAAAACTGTGTTTTTGTATTCATTGTAGCATTTAGAAGGGGCCTGTAGGTCGTAACCTCGCCACCTGAAATATTAAGGAAGGTGTGATAGAACTAGGTCTAACAAGCTTCAGTTTAAAATTAAGAAATCAACACTTAAGCCTTGTCAACAACACCCCAAATTATCGAAAATAACTCAATGGTTGCTAATTGATTCTTAAACAATCCTTTCCCGTAAGGTGTTAATAGGCCTATAGCTTGTGTACTGCCATCATTAACTGATGATAATTTTGAGTCACGTATTACAAAATCCCTCGCACACGTTTAGGCAGATTTCATATGAGACTTCAGTCTTTTAGTAATTCCATTAGTCTCTTGTGTTATTTAATGGTGTAAAATGAAACTGTTTTCACTGCAAAATGTATGAGAGCATTTCTTGGTATTCGTATTAGAATAAAGCAATCCTGTAGCTTTCAATCAACAACGAAAGTATGCACCACGTTATCCTAGTGGACTTACCCCTAAATTAAACTGTTTCCAGTATAGCTTGTTTGATTTTGGGAGCAAATAGTTTTATGTCTGTGGTTTCTTTGGTAATTAATTTTTAGGTTATTTAACGACACTTTGTGAGCTGAGTAAGTTACAAAGCGCAGAAACGTATGCTGGTTATAGATGATGAATTGTAAAGGATATGAAAAGAAATGTTATGGGCTGTTTCATTGAATTATAACAGAATTTTCTTGGAAGGACTGCGGAAAACCACAAAACCTCAATATAGCCAGTATTTTGATCCAGATTTCAAATGGAGTCTCCCGAGTTTGAAGCAGGAGTTTCGGTCACATAACCGCGAAGTCAGATAATTACTTTCTTTACCAATAACTTACATTTGCAGGAGCTTTAATATAATATGTCTATCTATTTTATTTAGTGAACATAGTCGGAATCTTAAACACTTATGGAAACATTAAAAAGGGTCCTTAATCCAAGAACAATTTTTGAAATTGTGGAATAGAGTCGCGTTTAAAATACATAAGTAAAATCTGATACCTAAATAAACACGCTTAGAACGTTACATAAACAAGCAGCCAGTAACTGTTGAGATATCTTAAAATATTCGCTTATGATACTACCCAAATTAAGGCAGAATAAAAGTTTGGAAATTCTAAATAAACCTACTTAAGAAGTTACAATAACAAATATTCAATATAAGTACACAAATCCTAAATAAATACGATTGGAAGATTATACGAGAGTTGTGTCAAACGTCGAGAAATCCTACTTTAACCCATTTAGAAAGTTACATGAATAAGTCGACACAAGTTGAGACATCCTATGTAAACGCGCTTAGGAAGTTACGTGGATACTACGTCATGAAAAACAGAGGAATTCTGAAACAAAGACGAATAGGAATATTAACACGAATTAGGATGTTGATAAATAACAGAGTTGAACACTTAGTTGCAACAGTAGAAGGGCAGGAACATGGTTGTGTGAATGAAACTGTAGGGAGTTTTCGACACGCATCCCAGCTGATCTGATTTCAGGGTGCGATTGAACCTGCCAGCCGCTACCTGCACACACTGGCCCTAATCCATCATCCAGCCTCTGTGCTGAGATACTGAGAAAAGATGAACATTGAAGGTACTTGTCAAAAGTTTAGTTGTTAGGGGCTCGTCTGTCCTCAACTTAAGAATGCTTTCCTTTTCTGTGTCTTTTAGAGTTACCAGAACAGATTTGTAGTCTTTCAAAATACATGAAAGAATCAACTGATTTAAATAGTATTGGTTGTGATAAAGTGTAAAGGAATTTCGCTTTTAAATGTAGGAATATTTATTTAAAAATAAATTTAAATAAAGAAAAGTAGAAATAATGGTCGTGTTTTCATTAGCGGGACGCAGGTAAAATTCATAATATAAAGATAGACAAAGACTTGGAAAAATATTTAAGGGACGTAAGTTCACGAAAACATCATGAGCGGATGAAATTCGTGGAATGTTTTCTACCAGACATTTCATAATCATTTTTCTAACCGTCTCGTATCTCAAATAGACTGAAGTACGAAGTTATATAACCTGATTAAAACGTTTTGCAATGTAGTCTGAATGGTAATATTTTTAAAAGTAAAGAGTAACCAAAATTTCGTAATGTTATTTTTCTCACAACATCGTCAAATATTTTTCTGTTTACAACTAAAATTATTCTTTGTGAGGACTTTTTCCATCGTCTGTTATTTAAAATCACGACGTTTCGGAGGCTGGTTCTGTCTCCGCCTTCAGGTGAGAGTAACCTACTTTGTTGGGTCCCATAGATAGAGCTAGTCTCTGTCACTGGACCTCTCACCTGAAGACGGAGACAGAAAAAGCCTCCGAAACGTCGTGATTTTAAATAACAGACGATGGAAAAAGTCCTCACAAAGAATAATTTTAGTTGTAAACTACCGTCGTCAAAACCCTTTAGAATTGAATTTTCTGTTTGTTAGTGTTGCTCTAATATTGAAATATGAAGTATTTTCACATTATCTACTGAATAACTTATAGTTAAAGAGTACATAACATATTACTATTCACGTTGGTACTAACATTATTTAGAACTGTGGTTCTGTGAAGTATGGTATCTGTACTCTTGATTAGATTTGCAACAACGGAATTGTTTCTGTAATAATGCAACGAATTATTTTAGGGCTGTACAAAATCACGTTTGTGCATCATAATAACAAGAATTATGTAGGACTATACCCATACTCCAATGTGAAGGATATACTTTATTTTTTTTATGTTGGGTTAAATCTTCAGGAACATATCAGTTGTGGGTCTGCACAAGCCGAGACAATATGACTTCTTTTGTGAGATTTTCGTTTAATATGACTGTGAAGACGACGTTACTGTTCTTTGGTTCTGACATCATGTACACTCGTAGGTAGATAACCAAATTTCCGAAAAAAAACATACTGTCTTCATATTAAGGAATGTCCCGAAGATGGAGACAGCATGTTTTTCAGTAACGTTGGTATTCACGTGGCGTTACAACCCAGAAGACGAACATCAATAGTGAGTGACATATGTACGCTGTCATTTTACATTCTTTGCTGGGTTATTAAATGTACCTTATATACGCTGTATTACGGTTAATTATGGCAAAATGTTTACGTCGGAATGAATCCTAAAGAACATGCGTTTACGCTCTGAGTCTGGTGGTGTAGAAACTCAAAGGAAGGAACAATAGTTGAACAAAGAATTACATTTCAAAATTCGTGCAAGAACCAAAAGTTGAGAACACTGGGAAACGGGCAATTGTGATCGTGCATCAGACTGTATCCTAGCAACCGGGCGTTCAAATCGCCTGTCTCACTGAATGTAGCGAGGCGGTCGATCGGATTGTGCCAGAACGGCGTAAGTCGCAACCTAGTCCGAGGACGTCCAGTGAAGGCGGCCATGTTGTCCGCGACTGGATTCTCGTCGTGTTATTGGCCGCTACTTTATTCCTTGCCTTCTGTCTTATCCAATCAATGGATCTGGACCGCGATTCTCATCTGTCACTGTCCTCGGCCGACATCTGAACAGCCCACCCACCGCTAGGTTTCTGTCCGATGGACGTCCCAATAAATAACGGAGATAGCACGCCTGAGACCTTTCAATTAT
The DNA here is from genome assembly GCF_000696155.1 of Zootermopsis nevadensis. The sequence continues at coordinate 164,618 of NW_019059807.1, forward strand.
TCAATTGGACGATGGAGGGGGCTCAGATAACCTGCTTACAGCGACCACTCACGGTTGAATCCTAGACAGAGTGGCCAATCTGTGGGTCGTGTAACCAGTGACACTTGGTAGACGATGGGGGCACGTGACAGTGACAAGACGCGAGGTGACTGTTCCTGAGATTTCACGAAGAATCAGCATCGTATGAATTACGGACAGTAATTTCGTCTCTGCTGTTCGTAGCGTAGCGTGGAGCAGCGTACCTTAATTCCAACCTTACTTTAACGCTTTTCACAAAAAAAGCTTTTGGAAAAATTCGCGGTAGGTGTTACCAACATACCTATAATTCCACCAGGCCGACGAATATTTAGGTTGGATTTGAGATATTCAAGGCTGTAAGTGCGAAGATGGCTGTCTTCTAGGTTTTAGCGCCCGTGTAGGACTATAGCCCTGATGATGGAGGCAGCAAGGACCTCTGAAACGTTGGTAAAATTCTACAAGACTACACGGCGCTACAGTCAAGAAGACAGATATCTTAATATTTATGTTAAGCCGGATGCCAAGCTTGTGGAGATAGGCAAAGGGAATATGAGGAAATTTCTTTCAAATTTTTGTTAAGTACATCGTAAAAGATTTAGAGAAATGGTGAAAAAGATTTGTGAATTTTCTGAAATGCACAAATTATTTAACTTTGTTTCCATTTTAAAACTTGCAAGACATTAAAAACACTTTAGATTCTTAAAATCAGGTGGGAGCGAAAATTTGAAGGACACACATCGCTTTGTGAGTTTACCGCAACACTCATTGCTACGCCCTGCAGTGCATTCTACAAACACTTGAGCATCTGAAGCACGTGACTGCAGCAGAGTTCTGATTCCTTAAAGTATCACACCACTATCCTCTTCACAATCACAGTACTTACCTTCTTTTATGTATTTCATCTGTGAGTTATACTTGAAATTCAGCATAGCCAACACCGCAGACATACATTTCTCTAGCAACCAGTCAGTTTACTTGATTCATTAACGGTTTTCTAATAATTCATAAAAAGCAGTTCTATCCTTCTAGGGATTTGCAGCGTTCTGAATTAAATAACTGTGTCTGTGTGATTTCTCAAGGTAAAAACAATATTTTGAATGAAAAGATTTACAGACATGGACTCACAGCATTATGAATGAAAGACTTATGTTTGAGCAGATCTAAAGTGACATCTACAGCCATTTGAACGTGAGACTTATCCCAGAGGTGGAGGGTTTGAGGTTTTGAAAGAAATATCCTCATACACAGAACAAATTCCACAAAGCACTGAGACAGTCATTCTTCAGAATATGAAAGTTATTCACGGTCCAGTCTAAACCCTCACACACGATCTCTAATAGCCATATTAAAATTATTCTTTTATTTACATCTAGGTTTTCCAAGTGGTCTCTTCCTTTGTTATCTGTATAAAATTCTAACCTCCCCGCCTGTATCACCCTCTTCTGATCTGAACATATTAACAACGAGCCTCTAATTAATATAATTAATTAAGCAACTATCTCCTGGATGTTGTAGGCTACAACCCGATTTCCATCACTGGCACAGAACAAAACTGCCCTCAGTTGAATCTAACGTACTACATTTCAGATTAATTTTAATAGACGATAATTATCAGTTCTTTTAGCTGAGTGAGGTATTTGAATGTGTCTCTTTCTAAGTGACCCAGCATTAGTTCCACTGTTTGTAAACGACTGCTGATAAAACTTAATCGTACTAAGAACTGGAATTTAAATTAATGTGTGAACGAATTTTTGCAAACCTTTTTCGGTAATCATAACTTTCACTTTCCTTGACAATTAAACTTTTTATTTCACAACTAAGAAAGGCTTGTGAGACGGAGAAATGGACCGGCCGAATCTCCCATTTCTTAAGTTCAATTTCTGCACTAAATGCAATGAGTGGACTTAACATTTCACTACTAAGTGCGAATGCAGTTAGCATCGTTGTCAGAGTATGAACGTTGCAGAAAGCTTGTCATCTAAGCTACAGGTCGTTTACAACTGTCCAGGTTAGCCAGCCGGAAATGCTGTAGTATAAATACTGTATAAACAGGGGCACAGTCTCAAAATAAAAAGTGTTGGTGTAGTCTAGCGCGAAATTTCAGGTTGGAAGTAATAACAAATATTCATGATTTGAGACCTGTCTTCTTATTCCTTAAGGATAGATTTATACTTAATAGTATTTGAGGTTTTCACAGCCGTGAATCTGAAGATGGCAAGGACCTCTGAAACGTCGGTAAACTTTACCAGATTACATGGCGCTACAATCCAGAAGACAGAAATCTTAATAACCACAAGGAAACAAATAAAGTAATTATGTATGTTTGTCAATTTTGCTTATTAACTGTGTAATTTTTTTTTTCTAATTTTGTAGAGGGGCATACTTTCTGTCCGTATTTTCATAGAAGTGAGGGGGTGACAGTGACGTCACTATCCTTAAAATAAATATCATGGCGGTGATTCGGCTATGATAGGAGTATCGGGACACCACCCTTGGCCATTTTTCGTATCGATTAAATATTGCAGAGATTCTTTTTTCGATTGTAAGTCTACATGACGGAATTTAAAGGCAAACGGACTATAGCCCCCCCCCCCCCGGATTTCGAATTTCTTAGTATCTCAAGGTAAATATTGGTATAGTACGCTAAATTAGGCCACGATCACTTCTGGGTCCTGTCCTCTAGAAATAACAGTTCTAAACCAGTCTCATTTCGTCGCTAGGACCTGATGAACTTGTAAAGAAAACGCATTTTAAATTACTGTAAAACAAAATTATTCTCTGTGTCTACAAAAAATGCTGCCTGACGTTGAAAGCGCCTCCTTCCGCTGCCAGAAATGAAGCACTTTCAGTATTTCTGATGATGAATCAATTTTGTTGTTGGTACAACAAAAGGAATTGATCCACACGAATAGATTTTCAGAACAGAAATTTGATGTAAGAAATTTTGTATGTAATAAAGCTGACTTTTATTTAACGAACTGATACACTGTGAGGTTACTGAGAAGTCTGATTTACTGTAATTTATACTGCCCGGCACACATGTTTCTTCTGTCTCTGTCGTCCTGTATCTCTGCTTGCAGGTCGACAGATCAATAATGAGAAGTCCAATTTGTAACGACATATCGGTGTGTTTGATACCGAGATAAATGTTATTAATCATTCTGAATTTAATCTGTTAAGAATTATCTTTCGTCAATGTCTGAATATTGTGAACGCGTTATTCAAAGATTTCATCTCCAGATTATTGGTACCATGTCATAACTCGCCACTCATAGCCAATCTGATATATGCTTTAAATTATACCTCGGATAAAACGAAACTTCCGGACAAAATTTTAAAAACAAATCTAATTAATAAAATTAAAATACCCAGAATCAGCAAGTTTAGTTTAAAAATCTGGACATAGATTGATGTAACTGACATGAGACATTACTTAAAGGAAGAATGGAAAAAAATTGTATAATTAGTGATCCACTTTTTAAGTTAATCTTGACTTAGTGTTATCAGAATGATTAAATAAAATATATGATGGGTAAGACATATAGGCCAAATTTAAAAAAAGAAGAAATATATCCGACATTTTGGTACAGTACAAAAAAATCAAATAAATATCATCACCTAGATGATTTACCAGCCAGAACCATAAATATAGGTTATGTGGGTGGGATGAGAAAGAGTAGATTGGTACTACGTGTATAATCCTTCGGAACCACAGGATAACAAACTGATGTACAGTTTCAGTGATCAGAACTCCTACGTCGTATTCGCGAGGTTACAGGTTTGAAACTCTGGGCCCCGAAACCTACTATCCTGACCGAGATTTTTCTTAATGATTTATTTCTAATTCATAATTAAAAAATCACACTCGAATGAATGCAGTTAAAATAGTTCGTTACAGTAATAAAAATCTCTTACAGAATGTAGCATCAAAATGGCTTAGTGTTTTTGTTGTGTCTGGTTTGTATTTTGCTTTTGAAATTCGCCGGGCGACGTTCTGCATCTCAGTCCCCAGCTGATCACCACAGTGGGTTTCGCACAGTAGCGCAATGTCGAGCTTTATCAATGGAGCCATGTACCCACGGGACCGTCTCTCAACCAAAGACCATTAGCCCATTGCCCTGCCTCAAGAGACCATAGACACGCTCTGTACATTTCCAGGGCATTCACAACATACTTCATGGAGCACAGCTACGTGTCCTTCAGAAGACAATAGTCACTTTGAAGATTTCTGTCTTCTGGGTTGTTGCGCTCAGTAGTCTGATAAATGTTTACCAACGTTTCAGAGGTCATACTCATCGCCCTGATGACGGAGGCAGTACGACCTCTGAAACGTTGGTTAACATCGACCAGACTACACATCGCAACCCAGAAGACTCATACTCACCGCTGTGAAAACCTCAAATCTTAAATAGTCATTTTGTTGCTCAAGAAATTTCTCGCGTCCCAGACTACGGAAACTGAAAGGTCACGTGTTCAGAAAAATCCGTCACAGGATACTTTACTAAGCCAGATGAATCCAATCCCCATCTTTCATCCTATATTCATCGTATGCAGTTAATATTAAGGTGTATAAGCTTTATATTTTAATCTTTAAAGTTTAGTGGAAACATTTTTCAGCTCTAGCTTTAACAACCAGTAATTGCGCATTTTGAATTTAGGGGTTCTTATGAATCCCGATGTAAACAGCGTTTATTTCCTTAAACAGCATTAACCGCTTGATCTTTGTAATGGTGAAGACTTGTGTTTTCTGAATTTTTTAATATTATTTAGACTCAAAGAGTTCAACATTTCTGCATGCCTCCCATGCAGCCCTCCCAGTGTTAGCATCAAAATTCCGCTCTATAGTACAACCCCTCCCCCCCAAATTAACGTAAATATTTTTCCAAACGCCACCCCCAAGGCCAATATCAAAATTAAAAATCAACGCAAAGAAAAGCAGGAAACTGGAAGTTAAAAAATCCCATCATCTGTAATGTTGCCAAATCGCGAGACCACACGTCACTATTTAGTGATTGGTATTGAAGCTTGCTACTCAGGAAGATCTGGGTTCGAATCTCAGAGATACTGAAATTTTAATTGTTTTTTTTCTTCCAACTCTCCAGTACGCGTTAAACTCTTATCTCAATGTAAATCATTATACGAAAACTTCCATTCGTATCTTCTCCTATCCTTCATTCAGTTGCTTCCTGCCTGGAACTCCCACTTTGTATTCGGAAGGTCTCGGATTCGAATCTTAGCCGAAATTTTCATGGATTTCTCAGTCTCTAGAGGCAAATTCTGGAAAAGCAAACTACCTTAAAATTTACCACGACTCATTCTTTTCATATCCTATACAATCCATTATTAACTTAAACATGACACCATTTTATTCTGCGTAACAGAAGAGCGTAGTTAAATAACCAAAGAATCAATGGACCCTGCACCATATAGACCACTGGAAAGACCTAGACGTAGGTTAAAAGATAATATTAAATTGGATCTCAGAGAAAGAGGATGGGGTGGTGTGGATTAGATTTATTCGACACATAATACGAACCAGTGGCGGGCTTTTGCGAATAAGTTAATGAACCTTTGGGTTTCGTAAAATGTCTGGAATTTCTAGGTCACTGAACGACTGTTGGCTTCTCAGGAAGGACTCGACCCCATGGATTAAATAAGTGTTTTATATATATATATATATATAAATAACATAATGTTGATAATCAGACATCGAGTTAATTTCTCGAACACGGTCAGACGAATGAGTACACATATCAGTGCTAATGGTTTATGTTTCAAATTGCTTTAGAGTGAAATATTCTGAAAGTGACTTGGAAATGTTAAATATCTCATTGAATGTGTAGAAACCATAAGGAACACGAAACACAGACATGAATGCGACAGAGTTTTAAAGCCGTTACAAATGCTGATAACACCTCAGCGTGTTTTCATATAGGCCTATCGCTTTAATTTATGTCATGAACACCTCTGACTCCCAATTATCTAGAAGAAACAGGAATACGTCTATTAAAGTTCTATTACTGTAACATCCTGTCAAGTTTGTTTTGATATTGCACGTGAGCAGCCATCCAAACGCAAATTAGTGCTGGTTGCCTAATGTTGATACCGGCGCAGATAAAACAGTTGGAACAGCGTTGTCACTAACGAGCAACCTCGTAAATTAATTGGATTAAGGTGGGCTGGATAAGTAGATTGGATGAATGTAACATATGTATATTTTTGCGGAGAATCCGTTGAAAAGGGGCCACCAAGAGACAAAGGAAATGACCGGTGGATAATATTAAAACGTCTTACTAAAATTCTACAGGCCTGTGGCTACAATCATGCCTGTGTTTTGCATCCGGATGTTGGATATTAATGGATGTTTAAATGGACAAAACAGGCATGTATTTGCTCATAGGGACACAGGATACACAATGATCATAAGAAATAAGATATTAGAAAAAAAATAGATTATATAATTCAGTAGTTATAGTGGCTAGGCTACGGAATAGACGAGAGGGTTTCGAATCCCGGCACAGAAACTTTTTCTCTTTGATACACGTTCAGACCGGCTTTGGGATGTACTGAGCTATCGTCCAATTGGAATCAGGGGCTCTTTCCCGGGTGTGTAGAACTTCTTGTAGTGACGAAGTTAAGGTTGCTTGGACCTTTAACTCAACGTCTCTGTACGCCGTGGTCTTTTTAATAACACAGGCACAGTTTTGATTTTATTTACATATCAATACAGTCATAACAATTATGAAAATTAATGGCCTGAAAACCAAATTTCGAACCCACTGTACCAAAATAAACCGAAGGCTAGACTTTATCCAAGGATGCTCGTCAGAGAGATAAGAAACTTTTAATCCATGTAACCGGGATGATAAGAATTTTGATGTTTTGGTCACGTAGCCATCCTGTTCAAACTATGGATTCTAATGTGGAAGTTTCAATTGGTTAATTGTAATTAGTTGATTGATTAGACAGTATGAAGCTGTAATTAATCTAACAACAATTAATATCGTAGCAATTAAGCTTTGAAATAACTGCAAACAAACAGTATCATAGCAACGATACTTTGGACAAACTCATCACGGAAAAAGTCAGCTTCATGGCAGTGACACTTCCACAAATGTCGCCCGCCTGTAGACTGAAGGAAAAAGAGAATTGTGTTTACGAATTCGATTAAAATTGTCTTAGTTATTTGTTTTGTTTTTGAAAGCTCAGTTTCCTGTGATAACAAAAAGCATCATCTGCTCTAAACCGGTATCAGCGGAAACCACCCAGTGGGGCCCGTGTTTCAAACCACGTCACGAAATTGTTTCTCATAAAGACGTTCTCTTCTTTGTACATTTCTGAACGTATTGTGGTCAAGACTGAGGACACAGCATAGCAATACGTACGGTCATTCAGAGCAATTACTAACTCTGTGGAGCAGAGTTCTTGAGAAACTGGCAGACATTCAGCTGGTGAAGAAACTCGACACCTTTCTGGTAGACGAATATTCATTTCCGTATTTACAAAAGCACTGCTCTGGACCCTGTCTTAGTCAAATCGGTATAAAAATAAGGCATTGGTTTCAAGTACGGTGAACGAGACGGCCAGACCATTGGTCCATGGACCTGAGAATTGATAATCAAACAAAATTATCCTCAAGCAGTCTTTTTCTTCAGCAAGACTATTTGCCTCAACATCAACAAACAAAAATTCTCAACCATTGGCATCAACCGTTGGATCTTGTACATGATGTAGCGTTGTGAAAGAAGCATGGACCACGAGCTGAGATGTCATTTTCGAGGTTGAGATTTGAAATATGTTAGTTACAATTTTTCGTAATCCATTAAAAGTAAAATATCGGCTATTCGGTTGGCAACTTTAATTTAATTCCTAGATATAGAGAAACGCGAAGCAAACGTGACACATTCTGCTGCCGGTGCTTTCAGTCTTCGAGCAAAACAACCTGCACGACAGCTGAATATGTTTCGAAAACCTATTATATGTATAACAGCGTGGCGCATGCGTCCGTTACCTGTCCTGCATTTTACACAAAGCGTCGGGACATTTGTCACAAGAGTTCATACCGCTCGACGCAGAGTGCACTGGAATCGCAATGTGCATTGCTTTGTTTCCAGAAATGCGCGGAAAAAGCGGGCACAGACAAAGCCGTTTCAATTTGCTGGTCTGCAGTCTTCGACCTATTGAAAAACAGATCAGCCGAACTACAAATTTAACTGAAATTCCATCCGTCACAGAATGTGTACTCAGATTTTCAATAAACTTTAATTTTGTATGTATTTTTCATACTTAACATAAACTTGAAGTCACTTGACTAGTCAAATTCCGAATCGCTTTACGACTGAGTCAGCCAATTTGTCTTGGTGCTGAGTCCCTTTTGAAATTCGTGGCTAGATTTTAAGTCACAGATCTGAGTATAAGGACCTTCGTCCTTAGGTCCTTCAAGTGGTCTTCACATCAACTTTAAAACTGAAATTTGGTACTCACGTCTCATTTTTCATAAGTATCCTATACATCTCATCCTCTTTGATTTTTAACCTAATAAACATCTGACGAAGACATTTTGATGTAATCACTTCCTTATGAAAATTACACTAATAATGAAATTTAATCAGCTCGTAGCATCCCGTGTGAATCCTTCCTTTTAATGCGCCAGACGCTTGTGGCGTAATTAAATTTCCGGTCGTATCTACAAACGACGCGTAGCCGGAAGCTTGTCGCTTGTCGCTTGTTAATTCACACACAGTCTTTCTGCAGTGTGCTACAACCTGTGTGCGCCCTGGCGTGGTTCGCGTGTCGCACGACAAATGTTAAAAATGGAACTTGGATTTACGACACTTACGTCTATCAGAGAATGTTAAGCTACAACAAACACAAAATTACTATTAACTAACAAGAAGACTGCAAGTTATGCTACATACCTAAACGGAACAGAGAAATATTAATTTGACGAAAAATATTCTTTTAATATAATTTTACTTCGTAGTACTTTCTGGATATCTTACAATGATTAACTTAATTATTACAAACTTCAAATAATCAACATATTTATCAAAGTATGTGAATTTTTATGGAAATAGACATAATTCTAAACTGTATAATTTTCAATAAAGGTGAAGTATACAAAATATGTAGCGTGAGTTTCGATCAGTGATTAATCTAACTTAACGTATCAGAGTCTTTCTGAAACTAACTGTGGCTGACCTGGTCATAAAACCCTCGAATTTTCATTATCGTGTTCACAAATGCCAGCTAGCGGCACCAGTACGAGACTTCACACCTTATTTCTCTAAGATTTCAGTCAATTAAGTGATCTCTTTTCCAGCTGACTTATGCATTTCTCATGTTCTGTGCTAAAGTCTGCTTATAATTGTTTAAAGCCGAGTGTTAGATATATGTACTATCTGCTTTAACAATCGATAACTATGCATTCTTCATTTGTGTTTCTTGTACGATTCTCACAATAAACAGCGATCATTTCCTCAAACTATATCAACCACTTGGTCTTTGTAATGATAAAGTTTTATTTTCGGTAAGGCCTGAATTTTTAAATGCAAGATAGAGCAGGGTTAATTTATCACTTTCAAACATACAGTAGTCAACCACAGTTTATTAAAATTTATTGAAAGGAATGTGAACTGAACGACAAGTGCTTGCTATTATATAACAAAATAATTTCTTAAGAATAACGCCAGGCTGGTGTCGTCCATCAAAATTCATGCACTCGATCATAACACTTTCCATTACGCGCAATCACGTGACAGGTGAGATGGCGTTAATTTATTTAAAAAAATTCTCCATTTGACATTATTCAGTCTGTCGGACGTGTTCGAAACACTTTGCTTTCCAAGTAGATCCATAAAATGTAATTAGAAGCCGACAGACCGGAAGAACGAGCTGGAAACAGTCCTTAAAGTGTTCATCGACTACCAAAACTGTTGACAAGTTTGTGCTTAAATATATTAATGAACTTCGTCCCACCGTTTATTATTTGCATTAGTTTCGGCTTCAGGGGGTTAATGTTGTGTACAAATATCATTTCAATATTTTAGACGAGGCTACGTATGGTTATGCTTGTTAAACTGGCAAACTCTATAAAGCAGACGAAACTGTGACTGCCGTAAAACCTCATCTTTGCAAGAAGGAAATCCATGTTAACATAACAAGCCCCACGCAGCTTGTAGCATCCGTTAAACAAAGCCGCACTCGATTTGGTTTAGGGGCCGGTGGAGAGACATCGGATAGCCACAACGCACCGCAATCCGCTTACTAGGGCGTGTATCTTGGTTACCTGACCAACTTTGCTTGTTTCCCATATGTTCAGCTAATGTTTGGACTAAGCAAGCGACGATAACCCACAGCTCGGGAGGAATGGAAACTCTGTAAAGGGTTTGTTACAAAATGGGCTAAGATAAACCACCCAACCTTTTGTAAATATTAATTTCCTTCCACCAATATGGAGGTTGTACGAAATTCTGAGGTGAAATCGGATTTTTTTTATTTGAAGGTTTTTCTATCTGAACTTCTTTGTAAGATAGAACTTAAAAAATAAATTTGTAAAATCTGAACGTTTTTGTAGAATATAATTTACTGTAATAAAGTTATAAGACCTAAATGATTGATGAAAATTTGTAATTAAGACATTTATAAAAATTTATAAGGAAACTATTTTTGAGCCAAATAGTTGTGCGTAGTTTCCTGTATAACACAAAACCAAATCGTGTCTTTGCTTCTTATGTAGTAACATGTTTAACAATAACGTTCATTTGTAAGTAGTAGGACGTCCGGGATTCGATACCAGTACCACTTTATTCAGATCAATTCTGTGGTTCATTCAACTGGGAATTATTTCCTTTGGTAAAGACAAGAAGAGTGTGAAACTGAACTGTCACGTCCCCATACAGGATAGGTAATCCCACTGTACACATTCATTGGATGGTTCTTAGACGTAAGGAAAATCTATCAATGTTTGTGAAAACGAGTATCCAGAAATTGGTAGATGGATTGACAAGAACCGATAAGAATATAGACGAATAAGCTTCAAGAGAATGAGAAATAAAGAATGGATACTTATTATATGAACCGCACTGTATAATGTTGGTTCCTGAACATAAAAAAACAGATGGTACAAATATTTACCACTTTCATTTGGAAAAACACGAATCTTGAAGTAGCTTCAGATAAACAAGTATGGCTAGTGGCTGTTGAATTTCTCCAGGGTATATGAACTGGCAGATCTACCTGCTGGTATGTATTATAACCTGTTTGGGTTGTTATGAAATCACCTGCGCCAGATGTGTATTTGAACCGGTCCCGTATTTCTAATCTGGATTGTAATAATTTACTTGAAAAATGTGATTAGGCCTGCATTTTACTCGACAAACGTTCATAATCTTAGCTTTTAACACACGTTTCGGCCTCTTGTCCGTGTTTAGCCTGTGGTTATGTCAATTTCCATGTGTCATCTCAGAAACTTCTAGACTGATATTATCTCGATAAAATATATTTGAGGTAAACAACAAAGTAGCAAGGAGATTGTAATACTGTGTTTGATTTGAGGTTTATACGGCGGTGAGTCTGAAGATGGCTGTCTTCGGGTTGTTGCACCGTGTGGTCTGGTGAGCCTTGCTGCTTCCATCATCAGGGCGATCGCCCTGATGATGGAAGCAGCTTTCGTAAAAGTTTATCTATGTTTCACAGGTTCGTACTGCCTCCACCATCAGGGCGATGTTCCTACACTACGCAATAACCCAGAAGACTGCCATCTTCATATATGCCGCCGTACAAATTTGAAATATCACTAAATTTGTCATAATTTTATTTAACAGCGTTTATTGTTTCAGATATAGTTATAAAAACAGAATGGAAAGCTATATTTGCATATTTCCTTGTATATTCTATTTCCTTGATGCCTTAAAACTAGATATTTTGTTTTCTTTAAATTTATTCCTGTGCTATATAACTTCCTTCTCGAATTGACCGCACATAAACTGATTATCTGATACGGTTTTAAATGTAGGTTTCATCTCTAAAGCTACTGAACTTATTTTTACAAAATTTGATCTTAAGGTTTTGCACTAAAAGTTTCTGACGAATTGAATTTTGTGGGGTCTTATCCATAGGACACATGCAAGATCTCTCTTCGGAGTTAAAGACGTTGAAGTGTAGTCTTCCAGGTGGTATAATTTGTTTGTTTTCCTACTAAAATCTAGTCTGAATTTCGGATTGACCATATTCGAAGCATCTGAATAAACCAAAATATTCATTGTCCTGTTACACATCTATCTCACAACCTACAGCCTCTTTCTTTAAGAAATATTTTTAATAATCATCATGCTAACTGACGCCAAATGAATCAATCGGTGAAGAGCGAGTGTGTTTGGGGGAGTCTGATGAAGTTGATGACGTGTCAGTTGCTGATGATGAAATGTTCATTTTGATATTGCTTAGGCTCTCTTATCTAATGATTATTCCCTCTCACGGACGCCATGCAGCTCGTAGCCACGGGGCGACAAGAACTGAATAGTAGCGACTATTGCATCTCACATGTGATACCCTATCCGACCCATTGTTCTTCCGTACTTCTCGGTGCCTGCCCGAAGGGTGGTTCCCCGCACAGGAGTGCCCAACTCAGGGCTGCCACACCACCAACAATCCCTATCCAGCTGAACATTATGCATTGGTTTGTGATATTTTGGGTTATGACACGATTACCAACATTTCGGAACAATTTTTACCCTACATATTTAAAGTATAATTCTACCCTAAATATGAAGATGGTGGTTTTATTCAAGGTGGAGTTTTGCCCTGAAAACGGAGGTGATATATTTATCGTAAATATTATTAACCACCTACAAGATTTAAGGGGGTCGTGACCCGTGATTTGAGGACGCTTAAGAGGTGTAGGAGAATGTATTTGCAGGTGCTTCATACGAAATAAGTAACATGAGGATGGATAAGAACTACATAATGGTACTCTTTGCCACATACTATTAAGATGATCAAATCAAGTTAAGTAATAATAATTTGATTCGAAAATCTGAAAGGATGAGACTAAGCTTTCCTGCGAAACTTGTACTTAGATGAGGAAATAACATTGAGATAAATGTTAAATATACAGTGTGATATAAAGATGTGGGCTGAATTTGTATGAGTCAGAAAAGGGCCGTGGCTGTTTCTTGTAAACACGGTTTCAAACTTTCGGTTTCCACGCAAGACGGAAAGTTTCTTGACTAGCTTATAAATAAGTCTTTGTTCCGCAGAATTAGTAAAAATGCTGATTAATATCCTCATATCTCATTCCACTGAAATACATAAAATTAACAACTTATAACGACTTGGCACTTTCCATGCTATGAACGAGATATGTCCCTCTCTTTTATATCTTGTAACAGCTAGAAGATACGTATCCTGCCGTAATGTGATGCTTTAAATAAACCATTAGCAGAATATGACAAAGTATAAAATATAAAATAAGGAAACGTGCAATATCTGGTAAAGAATTACTACGCCTATCAAAACTCCGCTGGTGTCTTGGATATGTCTAGGCCTATATTGCACTGCGCAAGGGCGTGGATGCGACAAACGTGTAATGGCATGTCCAGTCATGTTTGCAGTTCATTAAATACCTTCACTCGTTCGTGATCAGCGTTTGATATTCAGGAAAGTTTTTAGCGCGTGTCGGTTTAATAATATTCGAAAGTACAGAACAATGAGTGTCCATTAGGTTACTAAATACGGCGACAGAAACTTACTAGTTTATGAAAATATTATTTGGAGAATAAACGAAAAAAAGATATTCGACACGAGATTTTGAGAGGTGTTATCGAAGACCCTTAAATGTACATTGAATATTACGAGTGTCCTGTACTATGTTCGTTCCATGACAACTGCTCCAGAAGTAGACTGAAAACCGGATTTTTAAATAAAAACAGTATTCCACAGGTGACACAACGTAACCCTTGTGATTTTCTCTGTTTTATAAAGGTGAGAAGAATTTTAAGGACAAAATATTTTATAACGTATCAACTGATCACAATGCAATGTGGAAGCAATGGGCGATTTGAAATTTGAATCTGAGAAGTAATGTTTACCTGAAGAAGGAACCTAAATTGAAGCCTAATTTTAACTTTCAGCTCTGTGAGCATTGTATCTTTAATTTTTCACAGTTACAATCTTGAAATTTTTTATTACGACTCGTAAAGGCGATGTTCTACACGGTTCATTTATTAAACATCACATTGAATTAATATTTAAAGAATCTTTAAATAAAGGTTGTTACACCCCTGAGTAAAATGTATTAAAAAGGGAATAGAAATAGATATTCCATGTTTTTTTTGAAATAGCAGCAACAATATGAAACAGAGAGTTCTGCCGAAGGAACAGAAAACATGCCATTGGTAGTCTGAGTTAATAAAAAATTGCGAACCACATGGGAGATCCCATTAGCAACAAGTCCCCTTGAGAGTATGATCACATATGTAGTATTTATACAAGCCATGCAGGTGCGCTAGGGGGAGGGTTCAAGTGTACAGCAAATACAAATGGTACAGTGGGGTCGGCGAGTCCAGGGATCGGGTAACACACGAAGCACATTCAGATTTCTTTCCCTTTTCTATCAAAAACTAAAAATAGCAGGAACGGAGGCGAATTCAATCGAATCTGACGTGTTGTTAAAACAGTCTTCTCACCGTGGAAGCCTGAGTTCACTCCTTTGGCATTCCACGTGGGATTTCTGACGGACAGAGTAACTTTCTTCAAGTCTTCAAGTCTTCCCCTGTTATTATCATTCCACCCCTCGACAATATTCATTCATGTATCATCTGGTGGATGCCATAATTCAACAGAAACACAGTTTCGCCCCATCGCAACAATAAAGGCAGGGTTATACCATGACAGCGTATAGGGCATTGGAGTTAAAATTCCACGTATTTTACCGAACTATATAGTAACATCGTCCTGATGATGGAAGCTATAAGCACCTCTGAAACATAGGTAAATTTTATACCGGACTATACGGTGTAAGATCTCAGAAGACTGTCATCTTAAATTAACCTACGCATCCTAGAGGTGCAATATGGCTATACCCACCTCCTCATTTATATATAAACGTGGTTCTCACGACCGAATCATGTGGTGTAATTTACGTGTTTTTCTATTTTCGCGGGCGATTTGTATGAATGTAACCCTGGCGTACGACGATAGTCACCTTTACTGTGAATCATTCTGCAACTTTGGTACCCGACTGAAAAGATCGACAGGTGATGGACGTGGTTCTTATTCAGTAACTGCAGTGGTTAAATCTGACAAGGAATAACAATGTTCCAATGCACGTTTCTCAGTGCAGATGGCGTCTAAAACAATGACTATGATGGATTTTCATCATTGACGGTTTAGTCAGTCTAGGCCTGTATGAATGTCTACAAGGCTTACAAGTAACGTTTTAGAATGTATAACCTAAATAAAACGCGGTTACAAGGAGTTTTTTTTTAAATAGTCGATCACCGTTACTGCAGAACACCTATTCAAATTTAAAGACAGTTTTTTGTAACTTCCAAACGAGGAGAAAGTCTATGGTACCAGCAAATCATGAGAGGGTGCCTGAAGATAACACAGGAAAATCCAAGCAGTAGACTGATTAATTACATTGAAAGTTCATGTTAGGATAGTTTAAGCTCCTGTGACGAGAAGATAATGTAATATAGTTACAACGTGACTACAACTCCAAATAGTAATAATAAAAATAACCCCGATTACAATAACTGAGAAGAATACATGTAATGATTATGCACACAGTTACATTAATTAAAACGCTGACTATTACTTGAAGGAATATTTTATGAATTTTCTTATGGAAACAAATCTTTTAGTAGGATCTGGGATTCTCAAGGCTGCGAGTATGAAGATGGCTTTCTTCTAAGTTATGACGACGTGTGTTCTGGTGGAAGGCTTCCGACGTTTCAGAAGTACTTGCTGCTTGAGTTATCAAGGCGACGAGTGTGTTCGCGTTGATTATGGAGGGAGCTAGTAGCTCTGAAACGTCGTTAAACGTTTACCAGAATACACGGCGCTACAACCTAGATGACACCCATCTTCATAAAATATTTTTTGACAAGTTAACATCTGTTTAAGGAATAGTGCAACACAATGGCTGGTTAAATAGTTAGATAAAATTGTACCGTGTAAGTTGGATACGGTATCTCACCTTAACAATTTCAGGTGAATTTTTCTTCAAAAAAAGACTATGCTTGGGAATCTTTCATGCTGATTTAGGGGTAATATAAAAATAGATCTTAAATGAATAGGGTGTCATTATCCGAACTGCATATAATTAGTACTGGATTTAGTAAAAACAGTGGATTTCTTAAATAAATAAGAAATATTCTGTACAATGGAGTTACGTTTTCAAGTTTCCAATTTGTTCTCAAACACTCGTGTTCTGTGTCGCTGTAATTGTTAGGTATAATCTTGGTCCCTAAAGCATTAACAAAATTGACTGCGGTGTTGTGAAGTCGAATTTCGTTAGATTAACACAGAAGTTAGATCTATTTGAAGACGTAATTGGTTGTAACAATAACTAGGGACCAACCCTTCCACCAGTCCTAGATAAATTATTTTGAGATGTTGACTCGGGTAATTGAAATCGCTGGCTGGAAGTAAGTAAGACAATCTTTTCTGGAGTCAGTCTCCCGCAAACCCTCTGTCTGAATCACTCTTCTCCTGCATGACATACGAACGCGTTTAAAATTGCTAACTTATACAGTGAATTCATTAGCTTAAAAGCAAGTGCCCCTGTGCGTAATTAATCATTACGCCGTTAAAACGTATAGGGAATTTCAGTTATAACTCCACTCTTTCTTGATCTCGGGGTTAGATGGAAATGGAGGAACTTTAAGTTCCGGGAGCTTCGCCCTCTCGGAACGAGGCTCGCGGGGTGCTTACTGTAAGGACCACAGATCTGGTCTGGATTAGAAGAGAAGGAAAAATCGGTGCCTCTAAAGTGAATAGAACCTCGGACGTCTGGCCAGAAACAACTGAGTTACTCTGACTGTACTTTAGCCACTGGGTATGTAAACAATAGATTTAATGAGTGGGAATGGAGAGACCACATGTCAGTATTTGTTCAAAATATTAATATTTATAGAATAACATTATTTACGTGTGGAGCCATGAAAACATTATACATTCCGTTCATATCTAACTTGTTACAGTTCATAATTGTTTTACAGATTGTATGAGAAAGTCACATGTTCTTGATTTGTTCCGTGCTGCTGTGTTCTGATGGTAGAGTCTTGAACTATTATTAATGCCAGGCGGTAATATTAAAACCTTCCGCATTCATAAATTCCTGTGCAAAAAAATTGCTACTTTTGCCTATGTATATAGAATAAATAACCTCAAAATGTCATATATTTATCCTGTCAGAGGACCCTGTGATAGGGATTTTGGGCTGGTTAAGAAAGTTCCACACACAAAAAACAGGGTGTATATAGCAAAAGAGTATCGCAAATTGTCTAAGCAATCAACCTGAAAATGACGTTATAGGAACCGTATTCAGCGAGAATTTGAGCACAGGCTATGAACGATGATAGCAAAAACATGTGCATAAGGAAAAATAATGTCAGCCCATTCATACGGTGTAGCAATTACTAGGGTTTAGGAAGATAATTTTTCTATTTCACTGCAAAACATGTAAGAACATAGCTTTTAAAATCAGCTAAATTCATCACGGCGCATGGAGCGTGCTTGAAGTTTGTCCCTGCAAAATCTAAGCCCGCAGTTCCTCGCCTATATGAACACAGTAAACATTTTTACGCCTCGTCATAAAATATTTTCGGGTTATCGGCACACATCAATTTTGAGTCAAACGTTTACCGAAATAAACAAGTGTGACAATTTTTCACATTTATCCTGGTGATGGAGACAGAATCGGTCTCCGAAACACTGACTCAACATTGATGCGGCTGATATCCCGAAAACATTTTATAATATTCGTACGCCGAGAAAGTATTAGTCCTCAAAGGACTCTAAATTTCTTTCAGCTCCCCTAAATTTCAATTATGAGTCATGCTTTGCATATAAAATAACTTATAGCTTGTAAGTTACCTAGTGCGGCAGCTGGAAGCCTCATGGAGATCGGAAGGTCGCCCGTATCCACAACAGATGATAGCTTCCTCTTCCTCGGCCGACCTTTCTGGACTCCGACGCCGCTACTGTAGTAATGCCCCGGGGAGTCCCCCGCCCTGAAGGTGGCCTCCAACTCGACACCACCACAGTAACCATTGTGGCTGTATACAAGTTCATAGTGGCTCAGGCAGTGCGCTAGTCCGTCCCGCATTCGAAACTGATGACCCGGTCGAAGGACTGCGCCACATGACGCACAGGTGAAACAATCCACGTGGTAAACCTGGTCGTTTACCCTTGTCACAAGATCCTTGGCATGTATGCCGGCCTGGCATCGATCACAGCGCCTCACACCAAATAATCTGCGGACACCACAAGAAACTGAAGTTTAGGTCTAATAGTGGAATACGTAGAAATGTTCGTGAGATACCAGTGCTGATAATTCGACCGGAATTACTGACTGCAAGTAAAACAAATACGGATAATATTATGGTATTTATATAAAATATCTTGAGCTAGAATGAATGATCATTGGCAGAATATCTCCAGGGCACATAAACCACGAAAGCAGGACAGAATGTCTAAGCTATAGTAACTTTTGTCACAACAAAATCATACAACGTCGAGACATGAAAAGCGAAACCTAGGACGGTAAGGACAGCTCAGAACTCGTAGCGTAGCAAAGCCAGAATTTCAGTATTGTTGACTTAGAGCCGCGCTGTAAGGGGATTGAAGTTCTTCCGTGGTCTTGGATCATTGCAATTTGGTGGACGGCTGCTGTAGGGTGGTTGATACAACAACCGCATTACGATAAATAAACTGCAAACAGTGAGACAGATCCTGGTAGTTAACCTCGGTCAGAGTGACTCACATTAAGTAACACGTAGACGCCATAAGGAACGGAAGTTTTTGTGGAATCGATCCAGGGGGTAATGTAGCCGATATGTCGGCCGAAACGACTCTTGGCAAACAACAGGTGGACACCTTAAGATACTCAAATATACCTAAGCGTAAACAACAAGGGAATTTTTAGAGCAGATACCAACTTACCATGGGCGATGTTGTGAAACCACCGGACACAATAAACACATTTTGAATTAGATACGAAGGTCTAGGAGCCTATTTGTCGAGATTATTGCAGAAGCAAATAATTTACAGATTTATGAATACACACAGGGGAACGAAGAATCTTGTTTTAAAAAACACGTACGTACGCTTCTGACAAGAATTTATTTGTCTATGGGAAAGCAAGCATGATACGAACCTCTAGTCCTGGTTACAAATGTCCTAGACAGAAGTCGGTTATTCCCAGCAATGCAGTTTTAATAATTTATGCATTTTTTTTCATAACTCTTGTCTCTCAGTCTGGCCAATGGAAGCTCAGTTTGTCCACACGCTGGTGGAATGGGAATAACTGTAAGCAATCACTGGTCAGTATTGGCTTCATGGCAGTATCCGAAGGCCAACATGACAAGATCGTGGGGAAACCGTTTTTGTAGAACATTTAGTTTATTTTCGAAAATTGGCCCACGCGTGTCTTCAGAACCACGTCCCGTAAAATTCTCCTGATACCGGGAAAACCGTTGTCACTTTAGATATTATATATTGGAATTTTAACGCAATACTTAATAAATCAAGATTTTGCTTAAGTGCATTGATATATTTTAGCATTTATCTTTATTTCACTTTGGCTGAACAAACGTGAGAATGGTTTTTGAAAATTAGCTCCTGGAGTGCGGTGGACGACAGATCGGCAGATCAGATGTTCTCGCTGACGATGATGTGAATTTGCCAGTACAGTGCACTGTTTACCGAGGAAGTATGACGTAAAGTGAAGCCATGTCGACGGAAATCGCGAACATTAATGTCTATATAACAACAACAATAAATCATATGAAAAAAAATTTTATTACTATTTTTTAAAAAAAAATATATATATTTTTAATTTGGATTTAATTCTAGACCTATAATATGCGAAAATAAATGCAGGGATATCGTTTCTTGAAAATTTGGAAAGGAGAAAGTACACACAGATGGGTGGGTTACATAGAACGAATGGGATAATTGAACAATGGATAAATTTTTGTCGGAAACCCTGAAGACAAGAGGAAACTTCGGAAATTCACACAAATATGGAAGTATAATATTAAAATATGTCTTAAATAAATCGTCTGTGTATTTTCGTTGGATTAATATGGTAAAAAAGTGATGTCACCACTGGGGCTCTGTTGATGGGGTAATAAACATTATGGCTCCATAAAAGACATGGAATTTCTTAACCAGCTTACCGACTATTAGCTTCTACTTGTTAACGTCAACCAGTTCTAGCGTTTCCCTGGATGAAAACCAGAGATAAGCTCGTCACGATAGCAGGATACCGTGTCCAGAATCGAATCAGTGACCTTCAGAATAGAAAGCAGGTTTTTAACCACCTAATCGCTACGTTCAGTGTGACCTTTCTGTTTAAGGGGACAGGTCTACGAAGCAGAGGGCCGGACCCCAAGTCCAGCAGCCTTGCAGACACCTGCACTCCGTTGTACTTGTGCGAGCAAGCAGACTAACAAACACTCTGCTGTCATTTCGTTTGCCATCTTTTGTTGTCTGAGCCGCAGAGTACTACAGGTCAAATTGAAAAGATTCAAAACAGAGACCTGGAGCACGTGCTATATTTTAAGCCCGTATTTTTCAGTCCCTTCTAACTGAAGATAATAGGCAACGGGTGGAAAATCTTCTCGGGAGCACTCGCACTGTAATCACTGGATGTCGACCAAATCAGAAGGGGACTTTACAAAGTGCAGTCACCAGGATACAGGCTGTTGTTAATAACCGGGTAATCCCCTATTTTTAGTAATCGTCTACATGATATAATCAGAAATCTCCAGGAATTAAGTTGATACATTGAGTCTGTGTGTTGTAGGTCAGTTGCTTTGTTGAAAATCTGACCTTGTTAAATTCGTGGACAAAGATTTTATACTATGCATTTAGGCTGTAGGTAACCGGATAATTATTTACGTTCTTTTTTTCTCGTTTCGAGCTCATCCAATGGGAATAAAATGTTCTTGCCCCTAACTGTAAAAACGATTTTAAATCTTTCACTTATTTACCTAACGACCCACCCAGCGAGAACGAGATGACTGTCTTCTGGATTGTCGCGCCGCGTAGTCTGGTAGAAGTTTGTCGACGTTTCAGAGGTCCTTGCTGCCTCCGTCTAAGACGAACGTCCGAAAGATGAATGTAGCAAACCCCACCCACTTACTGCGCGACTCCAAGTCACCACTACAGTGTTCCTTGCTTTGCTACGCTGCGAGTTCTGCGTTGTCTTCACTCGCCCTGGCTCAGCTGTTCACATCGGTTTCCGTACTTATCTTGTAGTTTAACGTACGCCTTCGCTTGAACTGATTTTATGGAGGACAGTTGTCATTGAAATACTAATAGTACCTTAGCTGGTGAGAAACAAAGACGAACGTCCGAAAGATGAAGGTAGCAAACCCCACCCACTTACTGCGCGACTCCAAGTCACCACTACAGTGTTCCTTGCTTTGCTACGCTGCGAGTTCTGCGTTGTCTTCACTCGCCCTGGCTCAGCTGTTCACATCGGTTTCCGTACTTATCTTGTAGTTTAACGTACGCCTTCGCTTGAACTGATTTTATGGAGGACAGTTGTCATTGAAATACTAATAGTACCTTAGCTGGTGAGAAACAGTCGCTTTTTTAATAAATTTATGTACGTGTTAACGTGTTTACAAGCGACAGCTCGTGTTCCCCCCAGCTTAAATCACTTGAGTTCAGTTCTCACCCCATATCCCATTTGCCTCAAAACCCATTTTAATATTATCATCTCATATATATCCCTAGGTTTTACAAATTGTATATTTTCTTCAGGTATTAATAGTAACATTTTATATGCTCCATTCTCCCCAACATACCAATAACTTCCCTGTAACAGACTTGTTCTGAACATTTCATTTTCGTAACTAACAGAAATCTAAAATAACAAATTATGGAAATATATTACATTGTCCATCTGATGTTATTTTCACTCCAATAACTAAAATTCTCAAGCTTTTGATGTGATGACGGTCCTCACAATTCTGGGATTGCAGACTAACACACACAGACATATACACAAGTTTCATCTTCTGACTGAATTCTGCAGTTTTTTGTGTGGGAGATGGCAGACAAAGGCTTAGCGGGTCCATAGCAACCGATGTGCACGTCCAAATTGACACAAGGGAACAAGTAATTCATTTATCTGCTGCACTGGTTTCATATAACTTGAAGACGTATTATGGAAGCCGTTATAAAGCGAATCTGCACGTCGATCATTTGAAACAATTAAATAGCGATTCAATACGACGAGGCATGTGTAGGCTTATTTATTAATTGTACTTGCAGCTGGATGCGATGCCAGCGCGTCAGTGCCACTGAGCAGAACTAAGATCCTCCGAACTAGTTAAAAAGCTTGAATAAAAAACACAACAGCCTAGTTCCTGAATTCAAGAAGAAATTTCTTGAGCCACGTGATGCTTAAATTTAATAATTGTCAAAACCACATAATAATTATTCACTCATTTGAATGAATTTCAACCTTTTTTTCTATTTTTTTCGTTAATTTTTAAACTCTGAAGATAATCGAAATCTTCCGGCAAATGGGGACTTCATTACAGTTAAGAAACACCTCCACACATTTTGCTGACATTTTATTAGATTATGTTCTTTGAGAAGTTAATTGTTGTTTACACCTAAAAACATATGAAATCCTCCATTGTGCTTTATGGAAGATATGCAGAGCTTTTGAATGGTAAATACTGTTACCACAGTGCATTAATGGATTACATTTCTTTTATATAACCACTACAAACATTATTCGAGTCTGAAAATAGGTTGAACAACTTTTGAAATTAGACTTAAAATAATTAAAAAAAATAACGGAAATATCCAGAAAATTAAAGAAATCCGAACAAAACAGAATTAGGCGGGAACAAAAGGGAACTCAAAGACTACGCTTGTTTCTACTCGCTCCAGAAACAAAGAAGCCGAATGAGTATTCTGCCTCGAAGACGACGTAAAGCCTACAATTAATACGTTGTTTGAGAGAATCAATGAAAAAGATAGGACGATGCCCCACAGTTCGCACGCACCCCTTCTGAATGTGACAGAATTCAACGTAGCAGTTCTGCCTTGTATTCTGGATTTCCTGGGTTCATATCTTGATTCAGATGTCTGCTACCATGACTGAGCTTTTTGTGCGTTTCCTCAGTCCCTACTAGCAACTTCCGGAACGGTACATCAAGTTAAACAAATTCCGCTTTCTTTAAAATCCTTTTCAATTAAAAATTCATTAATAATTTTTTCATAAGACACTATATTAGCCACGGTGGTCTAGCGGTTAGAACGCTGGCCTTGAAATCCTGGGGTCTCGGGTTCGATTCCCGGCGGTTCCCGAATTTATAACTTGTGTTGGGCAAGGCCGTGGTCTAGGCAACACGGAGGTTTCCTCCGTGGCATCCCAACAATTACTCCATTCACACACAGAAGAAGGCAATGGCAAACCACTTCTGGATCATCTGCCAAGAACGTATATGAACAGGTCCCAGTCCGAGAAAAGGATGGAAGGATCCTGTTCATATGGACCTGTCGTCAGACAGAACACTAAATAAATAAATAAATAAAAGACTCTATACAATCCGAGATATTTACAGCGATGTTAAATAAACAGCAAATCGAAATGTGATCGGGCCGCGGGTTTCACGAACCACAGATTAAGATGCAAAGACCCGTGGTACAGCAGCGCCTCGTTGCCAAGGCAGGCAGACTGGTCGGCTAATTATCTCTTTTTGTTTTGGGCGAGGACTGACCCATGTTTTGACGCAATGCGATCTGCTTTTGTTTGTAAACTGCGGGTGCTCTTGTGTCAAACGGCAGACCGTGCTCTGATAGAACAAAATGTAACACGCACAGCAGACACGGAAGTCGGGCTCTAACACGGTATATGAAAGTAAAAACAGCGATGTTGATGGGTGGTAATGATGACAACAACCACACGCCAATAAACATGTAACCTAGTAGTAAACGTTCTTTCCAAACGAAAAGCATCTCTGCGAAGGAAAACCCCGAGAAACACTCTTAAGCACGCGGATATTAATTACAAGTACAGGCCTAATTCGTATTTATAACCAACTGCATTAAAGCGAGCCCTAGAGGAATTTAAGTTGCTTAACTGGCAAAGAAAATCGCAACATTTAAGAAACAGGAATGTTCATTGTCGTCGTCTTCAAAAGAACACGCCACTGGAACCTACACCGAGCCAGTTAAATCCATTTCACCCCCTCAGTCTCAATTCTTGAAAATAAATTTTAATAACATCCTCAAATCTTCTTCTGTGTCTACCAAATGTTCTCTTTCGTTCAGGTTTCCTCACATTTCGAATATCTTATAATATAAAATCAAGCGGAAAATTTAAAACTTATAAAATTGAACTAATATTGCCTTAATTATGACAGAGAAATTATTATCTTCGTCAACTTTTAAAAATCAGAATGAGAAGCCGACAACTTTCACACTCTAACGTAGCAACTAGTGCGATTTGTCGAAAAAATCAGAAATAAATAAATAAATATATGAGATACTAAGTAGTCTGTATGTGACCGTACAGAGATTTCGAGATTCACATAAATGACGTTTAATTAAGGGCACTGCGGTTAGACCTATAAAAGTTGTGCATTTGAAGATCAGTAACCATCGGAACATTCTGCATTGCCTTGCCCAAGCAATGACTAACAATGACTTTGCTATTAATCGTTAGACTTTGACGTCAGAAATCGCTTCTGGATCATCATGCAGTTTGATCATTGCGTTTACTCGATTAGACGGCTGGACAGGCAAGCAGTTCCCTGCTGACACCTGGGTGCGCCAGCACACGCTAGCGGAGGCTAATAGAAACATACCTATTAGTTCATATAAGCAAAACACTTTGTAGAGATACTTTAATGAATTTATATTTAAGGTTCACAGAGCGACGATTATGAAGATGACTGTTTTCTGAGTTGTAGCTCCTGAAACGTCGGTAAACTTCTACTGCACTACACTGCCGGACGTCCGCATAAGTGTAGCCAGTAACTAATTTCGTCATGCGTCCAGCGACATATCACAGAAGTGGAATATATTTTCGGAAACCGTGTTGAGGAGAATTATATTTATTGTTTTAAAATAGTATAAATTACAAAAAAATAATACATTTAAAAATATTGGTTATCGTGAATCGCACCAAGGTTCTTAAAGGCTTAATTTCTGCCTACTGTACACTTTCATTTTTATCAGTGAATGTGACAGCGTAATCACGGTATTTCTCTAGTTTTAATTTTAATTACAGCGTATGTAATAATCTTGTATCGCTTTCCCAATGTGCCATCATAATGACTACACATGTTGTTAAGGTTTAAAAATGTCTGGTGCCATTACTTTCAGAACTCAAACTCTGAAACGCTGACGGGTTTGCTACAAATTGAAATAACCCAAAGAAATATCTCAGACTTATGCCATATCAGATTTTAAAACATACCAGATAGTAAAGAGAAAGGTATTTTAGTTCGATTTAATCATTCGAAGATTCATCTCGATAGTCTGTACAATATTATTGTTTTAAATTAGTTACTCTTGCATTCTGGGCCCTTTTAATTAGTATATGGATGCCTAAAGGATAATTATAAGCCACTCTGTGCGTAATCTACTTCGTCACGTCCATCAGCTAGATTTGTCTCTTCTACTTTGTCACGTCCATCAGCTAGATTTGTCTCTGTCCCTAACGTAATCTGACGTTTAACTTTTAACTAAAGATCATTTCGCTCTCTGACAATTTTAAACTTTTTAATTACTGGAAGCCTAATTACTTACAAAACTTCTCGTTATTTTTTGTACGCCCAGCCACTGTTTTCGTGCTAGTTATGATAATCATTGTAATTACCGTAGTTTTCCACACCATATCTCCTTCCTACTGTTTGCTTATAATTGGTATTTAGTGTTAAAATGGCTTCTGTACAGGATGTACTAAGTATCTTGCATTCAACATATGCCAATTTACTTATGTACATACTTACATATGTATTACATAAAATGTTTTGAATTATATTTAATGACTGTTATCATGACGGAAGTATACTGTAATGGTGTGAATCAGGCTCTACGTGCATAAGGTAGAGACAATGATAGTAATAGAAATCAAAATTTTGTGTGCATTTCCTCCTTCTCCATCTCGACCCATTTCATCACTTCACAGGCTAACAAAGTGTAAAGAACACGTTCCAAAGCATGGAATTCATTGCGATTTCTAGTGTCCTCTGGTTTACAGTCCCATGAAACTTTGATTCCAGTTTGGCCCAGCTTAGTTTTTCATTTACTTTCGTATCTCAGAACAAGTGGCCAATTTAAAAAACTTATAAGTTGAAAGAAGGAATTTTATAGTCAGTTATTAATTATATGCAAGTGTAACTTAAAGACTTTAAGTAGCTTGCATAAATTTCGACTTTGATGCTCATCTAGGCTATCACAATCTATTTTTTTTATAAACATTTCTCCACAGTATCTAGTCCGTGGTGTGTAATTTCCCTGACAAAGTTACGTGAATCATAACAATCCTTGTTATGTACTTTATGCGTTCTGTAACTACTTAGACTAAAGTTTCAATCACAGTGGCGTCCGCCAACACAGATCATTGTTATTTTATCGTGGGCGTGTTTAGACTTTTCAGGCCATCTCACGGATGCGCGAACTTAACTTTGCTTGACTGTTTTTGTTTCTCTTACAATCAAATTTTCAACATTGCACATATTTTTTTAAAAAACTTCCAACATTAAGACTACATACATTAATTAACATAGTTCATCTCCAATAGGGCCTATCAGGGTGTATATTTTTATTCTCACTGTATTTAAAATGAGTCTTTTTTCTATCCTCAGAATGATAAACCACGTTTTGAAATGTAAAAAATAATTCAGAAATAAATTGTAAGATTTCATGTTCTCAACAGTGGAGAATAAGAAGAAGGCTGTGTTCTTTGTTGTTTCGTCCTGATAACAGTAGCAGCAACCACCTTTGAAACGTCGATACATTTATACCATATAACATGCGCAACAGCCCAGAACACAGCCATCTTCAGGAAAATGAATTATTACGATCATTATATGGATGGCGGACTCTTATCTGTTGTGCTCTGTCCTTCTCCCCATCACAGCCAGTGCATGTGTCTCAAAGCTGTCTCTCGCTCTATCTTAAAAATGGTTTCTGGTACTAAAGATTTGAATGCGTGACTGGAATGACCTGAAGTCCTTTGATCTGCTATAGTTAGTTCACAGGGAATACATTGATAGAGGTCTAAAGTAACGAAACACATGGACCAGAATCCTCGAAAAGCTAATAATATGTTCAGTAAGCCAAGAAATCCCATATAATTTATGGAATCCCAAGGTTCATTATCGTATACACAACATTTCTATTACTATTTTTAAAAAAAATTATATATTTTTTAATTTGGATTTAATTCTAGACCTAGCCTGCTACTGGTTCCTATCCCCTATCCTGAATCAGATCAATCAAACTCACAAACTCAAACTATTTTCATAAGATACATTTTAATATTATCATCCCATCTACTACTAGACCTTTCCAGAGACCTCTACCTTCAGGATTTGAAACCAAAATTCCCTACGCATTTGTCATCTTCCCTGTACATGCCCTCATCTTAACCCTCCTTGATTCATTACCCTAATATTTGGTGAAGAGTATAGATTATGGTACCCTTCATTAAGATATTTTCTAAACCCTCCTGTAACTTTATGCCTTAACGCAACACTGTACTTTTGTACATATTAATCTTTGCGTTTATATAACTCTGTAGCAGACGTAAGGACAGAATATTCTGGAACTGCATAGCAGCAAGCTCTCCACAAATTTAGTCTGCTCGTTATTTGTTCGTCAATGCAATTTACATTTGTCACTGTCTTACCCAAATATCTGAGCTTCATCTGAAGAAAAATACAGGCTTTAGGAGCGATAGACTATCCTACATCTTGGTTTAAAGTAACGCACTACTGTAATATGAATACTAAAATTATCATCAGTCATTATGAGGAGAATTGTGTGACTAAATAGCGTAGGTCTATTTAAAGTACCAGTATGTATGTCGTATGTTTGGAACACAACTGATTAAGACTGTGTTTAAATAAAGATGCAGCCTGGCACCTTCTTTTAATGATTGAATGTGAGGGAACTTTTTATTTAACAATTCGAGAGTAAATTTCTGTCAGGAATACAATCACCGAAATATATTGTGAGATATTAATTTATCTTCTGGAGGCAGCAAGGACCTCAGAATCGTCGATAAACTTCTACCAGAATACACAGAGTGCAACAACCCAGAAGACAGCTGTGCTTTCAGCCAATACTTTTCTGCATATTTTTGTTCGTGAGTCGCGGTAAAGTTTATCGTAAAGCCCACAACATAGACAATCTTCAGTATTACTGTGTAAAGTGTACAGTGAACTGTACCTGTAAAAGTCCTCCTTACAGTAGATGTTGCCATCCTTGACGAAGCAGGAGACCTGGGAGTCCAGAGGCAATTTGCACTCGCAGCATTTCAGGCAGGCCGAGTGCCACTGTCGGTCGACGGTCACCAGGTAGTAGCGATCCGTGATACGGCCTCCGCATCCGTCGCACACGGCCGCCTCGGCGCTGGGGCAGGGACTGGCGGTCGTAACCCCCATGGTCTCCCGGTCCTTCAGCATCCCGCGGTGGCAGCTAGCAAGCCATCACAGCACCTGGCCACAAGCAGTTATCAGTTCGGTTGCTA
>NW_019059807.1:193723-205411 GCF_000696155.1 Zootermopsis nevadensis
TATTTCTTAAGATATATCTTAAATTATAACCAATCCTTTAAAATAGAACTGGAATGTTTATTATCTCAAACAGAAGATCTTCGAAGTTTGAGCGACCCTCAGGATCATAAATCATTTTCACATCCTGACAAGTTTAAAAGTTCGCTTATAAGACACTTGAATCCTCATTCGGGAGGTGTCCGATTTATCTGTGAACTGAACGCAGGGTAAATGACCGGCGTTCCACGTTGCAAGGTACCGCTAGCAGCCGGTAGAGAGATAAATTGTCTACGGGATAACAGCATAATATCAATTTTTTTTAATCCATCTGGGATATATCTCTCACCACTTTATACAGAAAAGGAATAAATTCGTTCATTTTGTAAGATATGTTTGTTTCAATCTAGCGTTAAATTTTTGTACCTGAGAAATTAAACATCAAAATAATGAAAATTAGACCCTATGATGAATCGCGCAGGTTCTGTGAATGTCATACGATTAATATGAAGGCCTAGTTCTTTGGGGTTCTGAGATTCGTTTCAGCGGCTCACAGATGCTCTGCGTTTCGGCATGGAATAACTTAGCAGTTTAAACAACTTGGTTTGTAAGATAAACCATTTATGGACTATCCTATTACCTCTTATTATCATTGAAACTTAAAAAAAATACATTTTATCCAAAAAAAAAAATTAATCGTAAAACAAGCAAATTTCACATTCCAATAACTTTAAAACATTGATTCTGAATAGAACAGTCTAAATTTCTGTGTAAAATCAAATGAAAAAACCTAAAAATTTAAAAAATTCTTGTTCAATGACGAAATTTTCCGAAAATAATATTCCCAATTTGTTAAGTTAATAAACACTTATGAGCCTGTATTGTCACCTGAGATTTCAAATGCTTATCGTCTGCCGGAATTTATCCTAATAAAAACAAAATGTTTTCAAACAAAAACTGCACATCGTATCTAATTCACACACATGAGGAAGCACCAGTGACTGGAACTGCTCACATGTCTTGATATTTGATAACAAGTAAGCCATTTTTCTGAAATTTAAAGAGACTAGTCTCTGCCAACTTCAGAATGAAGTGTGATACTAAGTTTTCTCAAATTAAAGTTCTAATTTACCGAGTCACGGCGGTATAACCATTTCATACGGAGTGACTCTATGGTCTACAGTGATTTAACATTAAACCTAACAAACTACATGGGACGAATCCATCTTGAGAAGTATAGTCACTAAGACAATCGCTAGAAAAGAATTTTATGGACTCAATTCGACTTATGTTTAGTCGTAAAGATTTTAAAGATGAAAATCAGACATTAATGTCTTTGACGAAACTATTCCTGTAAACAAAATATTTCACTTTGAATTTGACGCAGCCCACAATTTAGACCTAGACGTTTGAAACATGTCCCACGCTACGTCAAAATGCTTCATATATTTCACGAACCTGATAATTTCTTGTCTCATTTCATATTGAAAACAAAATAAGGGGAAAAGGATGGGAGATTAGCGTTACTAAATACGGGAGTGCTACCATCTATCTTTATTTCGCGTCGATAAACATAAAAAATATTCAATAACCTAACTGTCTTGCTTTAATTCAAACCTTAATTTGCGTTTACACAAATCTCGATCACTGGTAATTGATCGTTGTGTGTAGGCTTATATTATACGCTAGAGCCTGGAGGCCTGTAATGCAAGTAAATATGTTCCCAATTAGACACGACGTACATATTACTGGGTTCTGATCCAATTAGAGTATAATATCAGGTGAATTTCCAATTATGACAACGTTAGAGATATTTTGGTACGGAATGGTAAAGTTACTACCGGCAAATGGTCGTCTACTTTCCAACTATTTACGGGAAAAACAAACACAAACATAATGTGGAATATCGGATGAAATAAAATTTAGATTTCTCTTAGACTATGTTGAGACTTCACAGCTGTTGAGTTTGATCAAGCCCGAATTACTTTTGTTTCTGAGAGATAAGGAAATCACAATACGAAAAGATTAACAAAATCCAAAAAATTGGGGTTCAAAATACCACATCAACTGAATCGAGAAAGAATTGAGGCAAATAGTAGGATTCTTTGGGAAAGAACATCAGACCATTTCAGTGAATTCATCGTTATAGGATAACACAAAGTTTTTAAATAGATGCATATGCAATGGAGAGTATTGTACAGGGAGCAGCTGAAG
Source organism: Zootermopsis nevadensis (assembly GCF_000696155.1). The sequence goes on from NW_019059807.1 coordinate 195,914, forward strand.
TGTGGCCTGCCGATTTGTACAATTCAGTAGACGGTAGCACAAACGTACTTAGCTAGCACACAACAAACATTCCGAAAAATGAGGATGTCAAATTTATCGCAATAAATCTCTCAATAGAATATTTTTATTGAAAAAATATAATCGAAGGTAAGACAAAATTGCTCTAATGAACTGTGAAAATTATTCCTTGTCAAATAGGCTTATCTTTTCTTCTTACGAACATATTTCTCTCTCTGTTTAAGCATTTCTAGAGAATCGTACAAAAAATTTCACCCTGAAATCTCTATTACATTTAAACCAACTCGTGAATATATATTCTACAATTGTTCGTACACACCAAAATCACAAATGTCTTAAAACATCGTTGGAGCAATGTTTAAAAAGTCTATGTTCTATTTTAATAGGACATATAATAGTTGTAAAAATGAGATATATTATTAATACAGATCTACAGTCACTACACTCCGCGTTTAAAATCATTCACAATCAAATTGCCAGTTGACATAAACTAATCAGTTGATAAATAATTGTCAAATAAACAAAGAAATGTAAAAAAGTTAAATATAATTTCGACCTTCTTTGTTGGTGCTTTGAATGTTAAATACGACAAAATTTGTTTGGAAACACTGCCCTGTCCAAATTTAAATACGTTATTTAACAGAGCCAATAACATGAAATATCTACTGTCACTTTTTGAAATTTAAACCAAAATATTTGTGCGTTTCAGCATTGAAATTCTAGAATTAACAGCGACACAGGTATTTATAAGTAAAATAAGTAATTTACTTATGTATTTAACCTGTTTTAATTTTTACAAGTCATTTCCCCCCCCACAAGAATTGTGAACTCTTTTCCGAGTTACGTATCGAACCTATTTCAATATCGAGTATTTTACCTTCTAAGAGTACACTTGGCTACTGTTTAAGAAAACTCTTGATACGTACGTCAGAAACACTAGTCGGTTCTCGGTGTTTCGGAAAATAATCGCACTTTTCCTCATATTCAAAAGAAATCCACAACTAAGGTAACACTTTGTTGACAGTACGCCAATGTCTGCTAACATGTTAACAGCTTTAACAGTTGGCCTACGTCTGGTTCGCGGTCTGTGGTCCGTCAGGGCGAAACAAACACTTGAATGTCACTAAAATTTAAATGAGATGCGTTGGTGTTAGTCGTACCGAGAAGTTAACACGTTTCCCTGACTTTTAAGTATCGGTTTGTGCAGACGCTGTCAAAACCACTGTTCCAAGACCCATGACTCCGTAATAAATCAATTCATTTACAGAGGAGATAATTAGAGGTGAGGCAAAACACAAGACGGGTGCTCGACACTTACCGGTGTTTACCAAAGCTGTCACTCAATCCACTCGTTCCTCTCCTAATCCAGCCCTCTCTCTTCCTCTCCTCTCTCACTCTCTCCCTCTCCCTCTCTCTCTATGCGGATAGCCAGGAGCAAAGTACAACTCTCAGCCAACAAGCCGGGAGCAAAGTACAACTCTCAGCCAACAATTTCCCGCATTTTTTAGCGCTGGGGTCCGGCGGAGGACTGCAGCCTGGTGGTTGAGTAGCGAAGTTGCGTTAGAAGAACAGCCAAGGGCGGCGGTACGGAGGCGGCGAGGGCGACCCCGCCCCCAGTCCACCACCACGCAAACTCCACCTCGCTCGTGTCATCGTCTGTCACTACGCCAGCGTCATCCGGTCCACCAATGGGCCGCGGTAATGGGAGGGGTTTGCTCGTTTCCCATTGGCTGTTCGTCTGGTGCGCGGGGCGGAAGTTGGATGGCGCTGATGTAGCGCGGAGGCAGTTTCGGAGACTGAGCTTGTAAAGAGTTCGAGTATCGATTTTGTGCGGGGCGAGGGGAAGGAACGTTCAGACAGACAAGCGAATCGTCCCACATCGCCCTTTTTTTTTACTCAATTTACAATCTGCGAGATGTGTTCTTGCCCTGAAATGTCCTGAATTGTCCCCCCACTCAGTGGCGTGGAGTCTCATTATAAAATCTATTTAGTAAACTCGCGTTAATAAAAATATTTAAAACGCTACGTTTCGACTCACTGTTGACATAAATGTTCGCGACTACTCTTACGCTTTCCTTCTGATTCTTGTAGTTGGTTGTCAGAAAACCCGTTTCTGAACCTCGTCCCAGACAACAGAATCTCCGGCATTTGGTGACTCAGATCAATTTAAATTTCCCCATTCATTAAACTTTCTTGAATACTCATGATTTAGAAATGTCAGTAACATTATCCGATATGCTTTGGTTTTAGAGCTGGTTTAACTAAGGACTTACGTAAGGTAGTTAGCACTCAGTGACTGGGATGAAACATTGAGGATTTAGTCTGTATCCTGCGATTTTACTTGAAGGACTCAACTGTTTACTACTACGAAGATGATTGCTGATAATTAACTTCTCGAGGATTTTTTCCCCGTGGATTTAATATGGTCTATGAAGTCGGGATCTTAAAATGATGATTTTTTTTGTAAGAGACCTGTATTGTGTATTGGAATGTTGAGAAATGCATATAAGACTTTAGTATAAAAAAAATTCTCGTGAAACTAACCACATTGGAGAACTAGGAATAGATGGAAATAATATTCCAAACCTGAATCACATTTGGCAAAACGTCGTTACACAATGTACGGACAAATAAACTCACAAATGAGTGAATACCTGTTTTTATTAAGTTATTTATTTTTAATGATACAATTAGTAACTGCGGCAGCTAATTGGTTTATTGGCCATACCCCAGATGATACATAATTGAACGTGAAGGAAGGTAAAATTATGCAGATAAGAAAAGAGAAATCTCTCCCAGTTCCACTTTGTCCGTCACAAATCCCACATGGACTTACAGATAGCGAACCCAGGTCTTCGCAGTGAGGAACCGGTGACTAACCACCTGGCCTATGGCACAAATAATTACAGTGTTCTTTGGAAACAACATTTGAACAAAACAAAGACGAGAAGATATACAGCCGTGGCTGGCCTGTTCATCTACCATTGTAAAGCCGGCAAGTACGTGAATCACAAGAAATTTGATACCAGGAGATATGGCTGGAAGATTACGCTAAAATCCAGACACTGCAGCTGGTGATTGTCATTAGAGGAGATGCACTTACCCTAAATCCTACAGGCGCTGACAGGGATCTGACCTTTCATTACTCAAGCGTTTTGTTGTGACTCCTATAGAGGCCAGGAAATGCTGAGATAGTAATCTGTGTATTGTTCGTATGGTTTCAGTTCTAAACGTCTTACTTAACACGTCTTATTCATTCTTTATCTCCTCGCGAGAAGTCTGGACTAACCACAGCACATTCATCACTACCGGAAGAACACCAATGGTACTTCAGTTATAAATGGAAATCAGCTTCAGTAACGTCACGGCCCGAAACTTGGAAACAAGGAACAGGTACCCCAAAATCGTTCAAAACAGGCAGAGAGTCCTTCCTTGAGCCCATCAGACCGTGATATGCGGTCAGTAAAGTTGGTGGTTACAGGCTGGACTAGCCAGCGTCTCGTCTCAGGCAAAGACATTGGGGTTTTATTTTTAACTATTGATAAGTATAGAACTTGAAAGTTTGATTGTCTTACTCACAAGAGCCTGAAATCGGTCTCTATCCTCAGACATACGAATTTAATCCACACCCTCCAAACGTATCACCCTAAGATCCATTTTAATATTATCCTCCCATCTGAACGTAGATATTCAACTTATCTTATCCCCTTCTACTGTCTCTGACTAAAATTTCCTAAGCCGTATTGATATCCATTTTATGGTGAACGTTTTCAAAAGCTGTAAATCTTTTTCCGATTTTAAATATGATATTGCTACGTATCTATCACGTCGTTTAGAGTTTTCAGATTAAACATCTCAAAATGAAACCTAGTTGTTGTTCATTTACTAAACCTACGATATTTTTTGTAACTTATGCAACCAACAAACAGTAAGCTAACTCCTAAAAGATCGGAAATCTGATAGATCAGCCTAAGAAATTAGAAAACACTATTCTGTAGAATCTGCGGACCGGGAAAAGGTTCCAAAATTATTACGCACTTTTATAAACGGTTGAATAACGCGTAGACGAAAAATCTACGCACCTAACACGAGTTTAAACCAGATTGGATGGCTAATGCTTTTTTCAAAACTGTTTCAAAATGAACTCCAGATAAAACGTAATATCTCGACTATGTCAAATGAACAGTTAACATCAGACTCGGGTGAGACTACGGGAAATTTGTTATCGATTTTGAAACTTACAAGGACTAAGAAATTAAATGAATTGACCGGTTATCGTCAGTCAGTCTTGGTCGTCGATTCAAACTCTCGCCAGTGCATTGATTTGCCACGTCTCACTGTTTTGGGCTCCGGTCTGTGAGACGTAGACAGATGTTAGCGAGGGGGACAGCGATTGTGGTTCATATATGCGTTAAATAGAATGCAGCTTATGGCCTCGAAATTTGAGGAGTCAGCAAATGTTACTGATTTATTTTTCAAACACCTGTAATAAGTTATTTAAGAGACTAGGATCTGAGGTTTTCACAGCGGTGAGTCTAAAGATTGCTGTCTTCTGGGTTGTTGCTACGTGTAGCCTGACAGATTTCCACCAAACGGATTGTATTCACAACAGAAGTAACAAAGTCAAGTGTTTCGAGTCTTCGGTATCAGAAGTAGAATGTATGATTTTGTCGAAATTAACCTACGGAATGCAAAGAGAATATGGACACCGGTAACTTTGGAACCTAATACTTAAGCTATTTTAGTCTGTAACTATCTTTTCAGTGCACAGGCTTATACGACATTACGAAAAACGTGTACGGATATTCGGTGGGCCGTCTGTTAAAAACACCTGCTTTACAGAGTTCTGAAGAACAAGAAATTTTAAAACGCAGGATATATAAATTGTTCCGTTGGACGTTATCAATCATCTGGTGTTTTTGTGTTAAAAAGCGCAACTTTTTTAAAGTTGGTTTTATATTCGTCTACAGGTGACCGCTGAAACGAAGAAGTTTGCTCCGCTAGCCCTCTGATTGGGTTAGTCTAAACCTGACCCAAATATCGTTTTAATTATTATCTATCAAGAGAAACACGACCCATAAATCTACTCCCCAAAAAATTCCCTCTACGTTTGATTGTACTAGGATACTATTCGTGCGATGTGGGACTCTGGTAGGAAGAAATGCAAATGAGGTTATGGTGGGGTTTGGCTGAGTGTGCGTTTAACAGAAGTCTGGAGCCTTAAGATCGGTAATGCGTTGGTGCTTTTGACAGGAATTTGGCTCCAATCGCTATAAAGGGCGTTTCACATTTTATAAATGTTTCAATGCGATTTACATAGAAAATGTTGCTTATTAATAATTTTGTTTTCAGATTTTTATATTGTTATAGATGCCGCATCTCAATCAAATATTGGGGCTTTGCAAAGTCTTAATCCGGCCCTGAATTAGTAAAATACTTGTAATGTAGATTAACATTAAAAACGCATGCAAAACAGTCTCGGAGCATTACAATCTCATAGATCTGTCTCCGCGCAGTAAACCGCCACCCCCCTTGTAGTTCTACTTTAACTATAGATGGACAGTTGATGTATGAGGTTTTGACATCTGTGAAAGTTGAGACTGTGACCTTGTGGGTTTTGAAACTGTACAGTCATGTAGGTGCGTATCATGAACGGAGGAACCTGTTGCCTCCATCTATGGGAGAAAAGTTGAAACTGGAGAAAGTCTCATATCTGCATTTATTTTAGGCACACGTAAGTATCCGTTCAGGTGTCGACAACGTGTTTAACACAAGCAGCTCTCAGTTATTTGGGCAAAATTCGTTTTTATGCTAATGTGTAAATAATTATGCGTGTATCTGTACCTAGGAGAATACTATGCACAAGTTTAAGTTTCAAATGCATTAACATATGGAATTACCTCCACGTGTTTGTTTGCTATTGTTTCTGTGAACTTCACATATATCATTCTTGTAAATGTGAACAAGGGGGTTGGGCAAGGCTATGCGTCTTGTACGCGTACAGCCAGTTCGAAAGAAAATGGGCAACCAGAGTCCAATGAAATAATTCAACTGCAACTACGTGACAGACTACTTGGGAGACCTCAGCTTGTCCTGAATAGAATAGGCTAATGAACCAACGGGGAATACCTTGACCGACAGACCTTCTCAAGAAGGTCTCTGTTCCTTGGAGTTTATTAATTTAGCTGTTGCTAACATTCTCCCCGAATTTTTATGGATTCATGGCGTGAGCAAAACATTCGTGTATCTTCTTCAAACCCCTTCTTCGTCTGTTCCTTCCCCTGCCTGTTTATCTCTTCCGTTATCTTACATTCTCTCTCGTCGTCCTGACCCCCACAATTCTGTTCTCAGTCACAGACATAATATTTTTACACTTGCCTTTAAAACATTCATACGAGAGCCCCCATGGTCTCACATGCCATTAACTAATAGTCAGCCACCCTTGACGGCTTCTAATAAGAATAGTTTGCTGTGTCTTTGGAAGACAATTATGTTGGATACACGAAGCTAAACTGCTACATTAGATGCGGGATATCTTCCAGTCTCAAATTTCCCCTAATTGAAACCGCTTTGCAGGTTAACTGCCGAAGGCAATGAACGCGCTCAGAGCTAGCCTTGTTGCTTAGTGACATCTGCTTACATCGTCAGCACAAGGAAGATAATTGTAGATAAAAATATTGAGTTTTACTGCAGGATCCACACGCCCCATAGTTACGTAGACGCTATGTGTGGTCTAAACCACATTTTAGAAATCTAGATCTAATTGTATGAATCTATTAAATGAATTAAGGTGTTTTAGAACAAAGTGCTTAGGGGGATATTTGGATGAAATAGAGCGAATTACAAGCGGCCAATAGAATAGCACGAAAAGATACTTCATGTTTCGTACTCTTTACCAAATATTGCAGGCGTGATAAAATGGGGACACGTAGCACGCATGGGAGGTTTTAGAAATACAGTGAAAAGGTTTAGTTGGATAATCTTAAGGGAAAATACTGCTTGGGAGACCATAGAAAGGAATCCGTACATTTTTTTTCCCACTGTGGATCTGAGAGGAATGCTGTGAAGATGCAAAGTTAGTATAACTGACTGAAAATGGGGTGTTTGTGGAAATGGTGGGAGGTATCAGTACGAAAGCTCGAGGCTCTCCGTTCACTGGAACGTAGAATAATTCTTCTTTGCAGCAGGAGGAAACAGACCTTGCACCGTAGAGCATGGAAGGTGGCTCTCCCCGTTGGCAGGACCTGTGGCGGATTGCACATAAGTAAACGAGTGTCGGCTTTGTGGTTCCGAGTTTTGACTCTGTGTAGAATCGTCGGTATATGTCAAAGTTTTGAATGAACATAATGTGTCCGTCCTCATGGCTACGAAAGATTCTATTTGACACCATAACCCAGATAATCATCACCGCTATGAAAACCCCAAATCTCTCAATGACAGCGGTTAAATATTATTTCGAAACAAGGCCCGAAATTGGAGGGTAAATCATTTGTGAAATTTGTGATAAACGAATTATTAAAATTTACAATACAGTAGATTCCGGTTAATTAGGCTATCGGTTAATCGGGGCAGCCAATTATTTGGGCCAAAAGCGTCCTAGTCCCGGTGTGTCCCAGTTAACCTGAATCAACAGTATATACAACATCACACAAAACTTTCTGAAACAAGATCTAATATGTATTTAGAGCAAACATAATTTTTATATATATATAATAATTTTTTAAAGAAATGTGATTGATATCCACATCTTCTCGATTTCATTTCTAGTAATGGTCAGTCTACACTTATCAATGTTTCACTTACAGATGCGTGTAGCGTTAGAGCTCGTCAGCCTTGTCTAGTACCACTATAAATTTGTTAAAAAACACATCTACCACTTACACTTATAAATTGCTTTCTCGTATTCTCACCTAGAATCTTATTATCAAATTGATTGCTGTTTATGTAATACTTTTGTAGCCAATATCGAAATTCTTAAGTCCACGACACTTTTCGCTCTCCTTCCTTATGCCCACTGTTTCCTCCTCCTTTTATTAATAAATTATAAAGAATTTAACCACAGACACCACGAATGAAATAAATTGGTAATTATAAGATATCTACAATGACCATATTCAAAAGTAAAAGACTGATAACTGTCAAATAATGCTACGTGTTAAACAAATGTGAGGATTTACCCAGAAGGACAGAGCAACAGATTAATCTTTGATGGAAGATAACTCAGTGTTAGTACGATACTGCCAGAATGTCCTGGCGATGATTTGGCTGACAATACGTACGTCTCCCTAAAGAGACCACCCGCCCCTCCCTCCTGTCGCCTCGGCGAGGGCGAACTCTGTGATGTGCCGACTGCAACTCAAGATGGTCCTTTTCAAGACAGACAGACAGACACGATAGGATACACGTGCTGGTAATGTACAACCCTGGGGGCCAACAGAAGTTCGCGTGCCACACTTTACAGAAAGTTGTAAAGAAAATATAACATTTTTATTCTATTTTCGTTAGCCTGCTTTTATTTGTTTAGTCGGAAAACCTGAAAAGAAGAGACTATTTTCGTTATAGTAGCAAATGTGAGACGGGCTACTGTCAAAATGGATTTTAACCAAATATGTGGATGTGAAAGTGGGGATCGGATTCAAGGCTTGTGTGAATACGCTATTGAATTCCTGGGTTCTATAAATTCGTAGAATATCTTGACTAGCTGAGCGCGTTATTAGCTTCCAAAGAAGGAAGGTCCATTATGTAGGATCCGTCCGCCTACTCCACTCTTTCGTTTCTGTGCATCCACACTCCGCGTGCTCCGACTTTGCAACCGAGACAGTTGAAGATCAATGCCGCTGTTGATGCTGGTTCATCGGGATCTTATTTCGAGCCCCTTTCAAGGTACTGTCAGTTGATCTTAGTAGTAGTGAAGAGTTATGTTTTCTTTGCGGTGCGAACTTAATTCTAAAATATTATTCGCACGCGTTTCGACTTCAAAGAGTTAAAATAATCCTCGATGGTTTTCCCAAATTACTTTTTTATAAATGTCTTTGCTGTTCTTATTAAACACATTGTAATAAAACTGAAAATATAATTGTGTTTAGTTTTCCCTCAAAACTTTCCCAGGTCTCTGTTGTGTTGTCAGTTAAAAGATATCGTCACATATAAATTACTGAATTTTTAATTAATGTTTAATTAATTGCTATGTATAAAGGAGTGGCCAGGCGAGTGTTTATGTGAAGTATTCATTCAGCATGAATGCGTTGGTATAGGACCTCAGCAATCTGTTAATTATCCTGAGACATCGGAAAATTTACAGGCTGGATGACCATTGTGTCTTCAGGCATTACCGATATTTTTTACCTAAGGTGAATCAAAGTCGATGAGAATTTAGGTTGCGTAAAACAGCGAACTGATTCCTATTTTTTTAAAAAAAAAAATGGTTTTCCAACTTTATAGATTACAGTGATAAATTCTAGGTTGAAGTCAGAAAGATGA
>NW_019059807.1:215368-226383 GCF_000696155.1 Zootermopsis nevadensis
CTGATGACGGAGGCAGTATGACCTCTGAAACGTTGGTTAACATCGACCAGACTACACAGCGCAACAACCCAGAAGACAGAAATCTTCATACTCTGATGACGGAGGCAGTATGACCTCTGAAACGTTGGTTAACATCGACCAGACTACACAGCGCAACAACCCAGAAGACAGAAATCTTCGTACTCACCGCTGTGAAAACCTCAAATCATACGATAGTAAACCTACTTATTACGTATATACAAAAAATAGTGACTTTTATTTCCCTCCACAGTCAATCAGTACGTGTATTCGCCAAATATTAGAAGGATTGGACCAGATATGCAGTTCTCGATGTTAGTATAATCGATTCCGTCCGACCGCTCCTTGTACTTTCTATTGGAAGGCAGTGGGACACTGACTAATTGAACGAATCTATTAGAACAGTTACAAAATTCCAATTATTCAGAAGGTCATTTCCTCTTGTTCTCTTCAAACTGGTTTGCAGTGCGGATGATAACAACTTGCTGTTTCCCACACAGAACTGATTGTTGTCAGATGAACAGTGTTCCCATCACAAATCTACATGCAACTTCCAGCAACATACTTTTCAGGCGTCACGTTACGCAAGCAGGTTACGTACATAACATATGTATCTCATTATCTACAGAGTTTGCTCAAATACCTGAACGTATAGGGAGAAATAACGGTCTAAGTCACTACACTTGCTGCATGTAGTAGGGTCCTTCCTGAAATCTGATAGTCGCTCACCTAGTCAAGAAATATCCCGCCTCTTACAAAACCACAAAATATAAGTAGAATTTGAGGTGAGTCCAATTTTTACTCTCATCTGGCTTGAAGCGTAGTGTAGTCTGATAGAAGTTTATCAACGTTTCAGAGGTTGTAGCCGACGATTTATCGCCCTGATGATGGTAAACTTCTATCAGATTTTATGACTACAACCGAGAAGACAGCAATCTTTTCCAAAGTATAATTTCCGGTTCACAACAGAGTCATTGAACCTTATCCTGAGCCAGATTAATCCAGTGCACACCCTCACAACTAGCCTACCTGTTTAAGATAAATTATAATATTATCCTTCCACTATTTCTCTCAAGTGGTTCACTTATTTTTTAGAACATGAATTCAACGACAAACTAAGAATAGTTCAATGTCTCTTGCAATGTACCTACTAGCGTTCTCGTGTCAGATAATGAAGTTGTAGGTCCATGTAGAAGACCAGTGATATGTATTCGTTAATAGTTTATTGTATTGACATTTAATTATTTTGGTAGTTCGTTTAAGATAAGTTCATGCGAAGAACAGGTACTTTAAATGTTAACTCACATGATTAAAAAACGAGAAAGATGGGGGGGGGATTCATCTATTTGCCAACTCCCTCCCCAATCAGATATCTATGATAAATTATATTGTGAATGATGTGATAGTTTTGAGTGACTTAAAGATTATATAGTTTTAATACTAAATTTAAATATTTTTAATTGCAGGAAAATGTAAAGACATATATTTATTTCCGGTACTCTACGTCTGATATCACATTTTCTTCTGACTTTAAGCTTCTTTATTAAAGTAGGGTTCTGTGAAACAGGGGACTCCCCGAAATACGCAGAGCTCTTTCACCACGCAGGTCCAGCCATTTTGTATGGTGTTACGGCTGTAGGGGAGAGTCTGGTGTATGTGCCTTCTACTTTTGCTGCAATAAATAATACCCCTTACTCATTATATTTGGGATAGGTTTCATAACTTATTTCTACAGAAAGGATTCGTGTTAAGGAAAACCTTGAATGGAGGACTGTACAGGAAAACGCTCGTGGTTTCATAATAATAAAAAATATTAAAAGCGCTTTCAGCAGACATTTTGAAGTTCTACAGTATTAGGTATTTGTAAGTTCTTAATCCCTTTTAATAATTTTTTTTATTTTAAAATGCTTTGTCTTAGAGAATTATCAGGGAAATCTAATTTATGTTGTTGAAAGCTACGGGTTAGTAACATATGTTAATATCTTCTGTTGTACTACGCACGACGTATTTTCTTGAGAAACACTGAACTTCTGATCTCAATTGTGCTTCGAGTTCCCGAATATCAGTGAAATAAGAAAGCTCCCGTCTTATTTTAGCAGTTAAGGAAAAGTATTTGTGACTTGCCAACAACCGAAACCATACGTCATCATAGAAGCACAGACCTATTTACAAAAGTGTTTATTTTATTGAATATTAGCATTGAAGTAATTAAAACACGCCTTCTTCCGCCATATTGACTAAAGACGTAGCTTACAGGAAGCAGTGTCAATAGGAGATTGCTTTTGATTCTCCGACATTTTTCTTGTTCCAACTTTTAGCTTGGACCGTATTTGGATGCTGCCATCAGCATTCTGGTTTACGGTGTTGAGTCATTAGTGAGAGAAACTGAAACTTGATTCAATGCATTCCCTTTAACAACTCTCAGGTAGTTCACTGTGCCCATTCCACAAGACGAGGAACTATGCCTTAGAGCAGGCAGTGCCGCGCTGATTCTAATACAATCTCAAACAGTGAGGTTTTAGAGGAATTGTGTCTTCAATGGTTGTAACTGCTCTCCTCCGTTATGGCGCCATACTGCGTAAAAGATTTACTGAGTTCACAGCTAACTGGGATCTGTAAGTAGCAGATTCGTTCCATTTATCGCTGGGACTGAACAGAGATGGAGGATCTATTGGCAGTAGGTCTCCATGGTGACTTGGGTTGGTGGAACAAGTGATTAATGATAATGTGTCATTGTCCTTTCCACTTTAACCTTTGTGGAATCTGGCTACCATTTCTGGAACTATTAAAATGCCGTAGGTCTATTTGTTGCAATAATAATGTGGGTAATAAAGGTATATCAAAAGAATATAGCTATCTAAATTTCTCTGTTTTTTTTATAATATTAAAAAGATTTTAAAAACAAACACTTTATAGGACATTATAATATTAAAAAGGTTTTAAAAACAAACACTTTATAGGACATACATAGCTGTATTAAAATTTTTATGACCTTTGTTTTTTTTATTAATGTGCTATTAAATTGTGTGTTTTGGTCTTAATACCAGCACAGAGCAGATAGTATGGCCAAGTAGATTCTTCTTTTAAATATATGTAGACTGAAATATTAATGGAAAAGAATTCAGACATATAAAGTTTTAAACGTTATTTTACGCGAAGGCCTACCAGTGTTTCTCCAAAACGTCGCTTATAACCTACAAAAGCAAACAGCATCACAACCCATGCCATTATTAATTGATTCATTAACTAGGATTTGAGGTACTCAAGGAGATGAGTAAAAAGGTCATGATCACCCTGATGAAGGAAGGAGTAAGGACCTTCGAAGTACCGGTAAACTTCCATCAAGCTACCAAATTACACAGCGTTATAGGTCAGGACAAGACTTGAGAAAGGAAGACGTTAATGTACACATATTATTAAGGTATTCGTAAATGAGGATATAGAGGGAAGATTTTGAAATAGAAAATATCTTCTTATTAATAAGGAGATAGTTAACAAGAGAATAACAAATTGTTCTAATGCCACTAGATTTACTGATATTATAGCTGTGGATGGCAAAATCCGGTGTTAGGTGGACAAAGTCATCTGTAAAGAGAATTCAACTGAATAAATGACTGATTATGTCGCCTGTCATAATAAATAGGCTAATTTAATTAGCGCACGAAATCTCTGTAAATGTGTTTGCCCGTGTGATACTTTAGCTAGACCTACAATAAATATGAGAATAAAGAAAAAGGTAAATTATGTACTAAGTTGGTACAATGATTTTATTCTCCTAAACTGACAGACCAGATGTGCTTGGCGAGGTATTTAGTACGCACGGGGATGTGGTAATTGCTCACAAGAGCTAGCTGAAAATCCTAAACAGAAAAAATAAACACTCAGAAGTCGCAGATAGGATGATAATATTAAAATAAATTTTAAAGAAAATATGGTGGAAGGATGTGGACTGCAGAAATCTGCCTTAGTAATGAAACATCGGGCCTGTATAAAGCGGGGAATATATTGACTATTTCAACAACTATCAGTTTTACAAGAAGTGTGCTGTTTAATTGAGTTACGTAGTTTGTTCTCAAATTCTTGTGTTTTTAAGTTTATTTCATATTTATAGGCTGGGTATACAGGGTACAGGTTAACAGTAAGATGTCTGTAAATGATTAATTTAAATAAATTGATGGAATTGGTCGTGGCTTGTTTTATCTGCTATATTATTGCTTATCTGTAAACCTACTAAGACCTTAATCTGGATAGCTGATCCCCCAACAGAGGTCAAACCAAGTATTGCATAATACGCGAAGCAGATTTGCTGACAATTCAGTAGCAATGTTTGATAATCTCTTGTCTAAAGCATGGACGACCACAAGAATTTCCCGGCGAATAAAGTAATGTAAAATGCTTCTTGGATGGAAGATAACCGAGTTTTAGACTCCCGTTCTGTAATAGCAAATATTTCAGAGGATTGGTTTGTAAATTACAACAGGTAGAAAGAAGGCCTCGGAAAGAATTGAGGTCTCGGAGCTAATGTGTGTGTATACCCGCGTAATAAAAAAGCGTGTTCAGCGAGATGACTTTTTAAAGAACTGGTTAAATAAATAAGGTAGATGTGACCATAAAGCAACCGCGCGTGGTCGTAATTCATCTCCTGGACTGAAACTCATTTCTAGTGCCCCAGCACGGCGCGGGCCCCCCACACCTGTTGCTAGGATACCAGTTGTCAGTCTTCACACTGCTGTGTTTTCTTCACAAATTGTTCTTTTCACCAAATAAGGCGGACCCTCGGGTTTCGTGAGGGTTGCGTTCTTGAAAACACCCGCGAATGGTGATTTTAGGTTGCGTTAAGTTTAGACCTAGACAAACAAAAACACACAAAACATGATACTAAATATGTATAATTAATTAATAACAAACATTAAAACATTAGTGTTCGTGTTTGTGGGAATGACATCGACGCTCCTGACTGTAGGCTGTCAGGGCGACCAAACGTAAGGAAACCAAAAATTCTAAAACCTGCGTAAGGTACAGTCGAAGTACACTCGGTGTAACATATCTATACCCACGTACTGGGACAGACGGACAGATACGGACTCTTGTCTGTTACTCTGTTTCTGCGCAGGAGCGAGGGACTTACACCGCGATGCACAAATTCACCGCAATGATTATTTTTCCCCTAATAAACGAAACTGTGATTCGCGAACCTACGAAAAAGGGGTTCTGTTATATTTTTAATGAGACTATAGGTGGGAAGGATGTGAGAGATGACAGTGGTGTACAATTTTTAGTCGGACATCCTGAATTGGGAGATCTGGGTGAAGATGTGAAGTGCAGTATTAAAGTGTATATTAACCCTTTGCGGTCTCTGTCGGACTGAGTCCGCCACGTATTTTACGAACATTTACGTGATCTGGAGTCAAACTGAGGCTGGCAAACAGTGTCAGCTTATCACTCAAGCCTTCTTCTTTGTAATAGTTCTATCCTAGTTTTCCTGGTAAGACTTTGTGTACCTTATAATACTGAAAGGAGGCAATGGAGAAAAGTCGTTTTATTCTGACACTTGTCGAAGGAATCCAAGATTCCACACCAATTGCTTTGCCATACATCATATAATGGAGTAATATCATAGTGTATATAGCTGTGATATTTACTTAGAATTGAAGTATTTTATATCTGATAAAGTTATAAAACAAATATCCTATCTTCCTAATTCGAAATTATATTATTTTAAAATTATTTCTGGCGCATAGAGCAATCTACCACTGACATGTGCATATACTTTAGTCTTATTACCAAGCATTCTTTGTGTGTAGTGACTTCATCGTTTAAACTTCGCATTCTGTTTTACTTTCCTGGTGTTGAATTTGGTCCTGACATTTCAAAAACAATTAGCGCGAAAGGAAGCACAGTTCTGAGATTATGAAATCCAATGCTTATACATCGTATATCTGCATACAATAAGAGATGTTTAGACGTCGCCAAAGTCATATCTACCCACTTGGACTTGCTTTCTTCTCTATCAATCGACAGGAAGGAAAAAGGCACCACTTATTATGCATCTCACTAGCGACTGTGGTACAGTACGTGAAAAAATATTTCAGACGGTCAGTATTCAAAAAATAGGAACTGTGATCCTCTCAGAACCGATTTTCACCATATTTAACAAAGTATCTTCCGTTTTATGCAAGTTAAAAAGAAAATCAAAACTGTACATAATAGTAGTTCAATGTATACAGCCTAGTGACATTTAGATAGACCCAAGTTCTGTCTACTGGAATGAGACTTTCATTTCGTCATGTGCGCAATCTATACATTGATTCAAATGTTTTTCGTGTAATTTGTTATACGAAAATTAACATCTTTTATCAGTTGTCGGCGTTAAGGAAAGGCAAAAGCAAATGGCTCCTCCTACGTTACAAAACAGAAAACAAAGTGCATCAATTAGTATTTTCCTACCTACTCATTGGCTTCGGATTTGTCTTGCCTCCTCTTTGAACTCATGATAGTCTCCTCAATATTGAAATAATCTAAAATATGATCGGAATGTTTCGTGCGATCATCACGGTGTGGCCTATAATCATATCGCGGTAGCTGCTGTGGGAGTGGTGATGACAAAACTGTGATATTACACAGATTTACAAACAACAACAACAAGGGGCCGGGAGTATCGAACGCGCCTCCTCGAACCCGCCTTGTTCTCTTATCCGTTCGCCTCCAGGATAACGTAATTTATGGAACGGGCGTGACAACAGACCATAAAAATCATATTTTCTTTTCACCTCACCACCAGAGTCCCAGGTACACTCAGTTCCACGCACTGGGGACTCCTTGAAGCAAATACGTAATTGTCACGTATCCTCCCTTGTCTCTTACATTCATTTATTCCTTTGTTCAGCCTTTAAATGTTACTGCTTCGTTCATATTTTCACCTTTCATTAATTAATCATATCTTCCTTTCGTTATATTATTCCTTCATTAGTTCATTTCCTCACATATCCTTTCTTCCTACCTTCCTTCCATTTTCGGTTCTTCTAATACATCATGACGACTTCTTCTCAATGCTGTATAAAATTTGCAGTTCACTGAGTTTACTTAGATAATTATCCCGACAACTAAACAACAAACATTGCTCAGAGACCTGTCATGCGAAATCTGTAACTTGTCTCAGTTGTATTACGATCGGGGGGGTACAATTTCGTGTAAATCTGTGACCCCTGACGCCTCAGCTCTACAATAGTACTACACTATGATTCAAGTTAAGACTCTAACAGGTTGACTTCACGGATCCTTCCCAGGTTCAAATATTTTCTTGGACTAATAAACGAAACTGTGATTCGCGAACCTACGAAAAAGGGGTTCTGTTATATTTTTAATGAGACTATAGGTGGGAAGGATGTGAGAGATGACAGTGGTGTACAATTTTTAGTCGGACATCCTGAATTGGGAGATCTGGGTGAAGATGTGAAGTGCAGTATTAAAGTGTATATTAACCCTTTGCGGTCTCTGTCGGACTGAGTCCGCCACGTATTTTACGAACATTTACGTGATCTGGAGTCAAACTGAGGCTGGCAAACAGTGTCAGCTTATCACTCAAGCCTTCTTCTTTGTAATAGTTCTATCCTAGTTTTCCTGGTAAGACTTTGTGTACCTTATAATACTGAAAGGAGGCAATGGAGAAAAGTCGTTTTATTCTGACACTTGTCGAAGGAATCCAAGATTCCACACCAATTGCTTTGCCATACATCATATAATGGAGTAATATCATAGTGTATATAGCTGTGATATTTACTTAGAATTGAAGTATTTTATATCTGATAAAGTTATAAAACAAATATCCTATCTTCCTAATTCGAAATTATATTATTTTAAAATTATTTCTGGCGCATAGAGCAATCTACCACTGACATGTGCATATACTTTAGTCTTATTACCAAGCATTCTTTGTGTGTAATGACTTCATCGTTTAAACTTCGCATTCTGTTTTACTTTCCTGGTGTTGAATTTGGTCCTGACATTTCAAAAACAATTAGCGCGAAAGGAAGCACAGTTCTGAGATTATGAAATCCAATGCTTATACATCGTATATCTGCATACAATAAGAGATGTTTAGACGTCGCCAAAGTCATATCTACCCACTTGGACTTGCTTTCTTCTCTATCAATCGACAGGAAGGAAAAAGGCACCACTTATTATGCATCTCACTAGCGACTGTGGTACAGTACGTGAAAAAATATTTCAGACGGTCAGTATTCAAAAAATAGGAACTGTGATCCTCTCAGAACCGATTTTCACCATATTTAACAAAGTATCTTCCGTTTTATAAAAGTATAAATGGGAAATCAAAACTGTACATAATAGTAGTTCAATGTATACAGCCTAGTGACATTTAGATAGACCCAAGTTCTGTCTACTGGAATGAGACTTTCATTTCGTCATGTGCGCAATCTATACATTGATTCAAATGTTTTTCGTGTAATTTGTTATACGAAAATTAACATCTTTTATCAGTTGTCGGCGTTAAGGAAAGGCAAAAGCAAATGGCTCCTCCTACGTTACAAAACAGAAAACAAAGTGCATCAATTAGTATTTTCCTACCTACTCATTGGCTTCGGATTTGTCTTGCCTCCTCTTTGAACTCATGATAGTCTCCTCAATATTGAAATAATCTAAAATATGATCGGAATGTTTCGTGCGATCATCACGGTGTGGCCTATAATCATATCGCGGTAGCTGCTGTGGGAGTGGTGATGACAAAACTGTGATATTACACAGATTTACAAACAACAACAACAAGGGGCCGGGAGTATCGAACGCGCCTCCTCGAACCCGCCTTGTTCTCTTATCCGTTCGCCTCCAGGATAACGTAATTTATGGAACGGGCGTGACAACAGACCATAAAAATCATATTTTCTTTTCACCTCACCACCAGAGTCCCAGGTACACTCAGTTCCACGCACTGGGGACTCCTTGAAGCAAATACGTAATTGTCACGTATCCTCCCTTGTCTCTTACATTCATTTATTCCTTTGTTCAGCCTTTAAATGTTACTGCTTCGTTCATATTTTCACCTTTCATTAATTAATCATATCTTCCTTTCGTTATATTATTCCTTCATTAGTTCATTTCCTCACATATCCTTTCTTCCTACCTTCCTTCCATTTTCGGTTCTTCTAATACATCATGACGACTTCTTCTCAATGCTGTATAAAATTTGCAGTTCACTGAGTTTACTTAGATAATTATCCCGACAACTAAACAACAAACATTGCTCAGAGACCTGTCATGCGAAATCTGTAACTTGTCTCAGTTGTATTACGATCGGGGGGGTACAATTTCGTGTAAATCTGTGACCCCTGACGCCTCAGCTCTACAATAGTACTACACTATGATTCAAGTTAAGACTCTAACAGGTTGACTTCACGGATCCTTCCCAGGTTCAAATATTTTCTTGGATGTTCCCTCTGAAACAGCTGTTTCCGTCATAAAGCGACATTTCTTTAACTCCATAGAGTGGAGTGATTGCGAAACTGATTGCCTTTCGGCTTGTCAAGAAATTTACACCGTCTATGGAACCGAAAATTCACTACTGTGTTCACAAGCGCAATTATACTTATCTTCGTAACATAATTGTAGGTAAAGTTTTCCTTGGTATTTATGAAGCACCACGCTGTGAAGAATATAGTGAGTGGAGGAGTGGCTCTTCTGCCAGACATGTCTTTATCGCGTGGTGCTCAGTACGTACCAGAGACATATTTACCTGTAAACATAAACCAAAATTATAAAATGGTCTTTAGAATTTGAAAATCTTGACAGAGAATTTATTGTAGAAAACACTGAACGGAAGTCGAAAATTGTGACGAGAGAAGTTGGAATCTAGCTGCCCTATGTTATTTGTCTTCTGGGTTGTTGCGCTGTGTAGTCATTCATCGCCCTGATGACGGAGGCAGTATGACCTCTGAAACGTTGGTTAACATCGACCGGACTACTCGACGCAACAACCCAGAAGACAGAAATCTTCATACTCATCGCCCTGATGATGGAGGCAGTATGACCTCTGAAACGTTGGTAAACATCGACCAGACTACACAGCGCAACAACCCAGAAGACAAATCTTCATACTCTGATGACGGAGGCAGTATGACCTCTGAAACGTTGGTAAACATCGACCAGACTACAGAGCGCAACAACCCAGAAGACAGATATCTTCATACTCGCCGCTGTGAAAACCTCAAATCACACGATATGTTAGTTCTATGCCAGTTCTCTGTCAAAGTAACTCCATGCAACTAATTTGGCCTAAATTTTAATCTTAAACGTAAAATGTGCGATACGCAGATACAAATTCTAGAGTGACCGGGTTTCTACGTACTAATATTCTGATCGCGGTACGTTAGCTTCGTGAAGTGATGGCGAGAGGTCTATTCTGGTGTGGGAGCGAGCGTACTCAGACCACCACGCTCATTTACAGCCCAAAACTCATCAACTTGCAATATCCATACGGGCCAGAGCTCGGGGCGCGCCGAGGTTTCATTGCGCTCCAGTAAATAGTTCCTGAATTGATGGCACCAGCCGCAGGCTCTCCGCTGTGACAGACGAGACGCTAGTTTGTTCGGGACCGAATTTGCAGCGCCCAAACCTGACTCGAAAACACACACACACACAACTTTATATTCTATCCTAAAATGACTCTTCAAAATCCTTCTTCGCCAATGTTCTTTATTTTGTATTATGTCAAGTTTTAAATTGAGAGCTCATACGTTCTGAATGATTGTTAGAATAATGAAGATTGCCTAAATCACAGTCGACTTGACTTTCCTGCTTATTCATCAGCGCAAGTTTCCCAAAGAGAATTTCCCAGTCTCTAATCCGAGAAGAAATTAATTGCATAATGATAACCTCACCAAAATATAAGAAGGAAGAAATTGGCGGTTCGTGTAGTCGTATGGTAGAAATGTGAACTGAATAGAGGATTTACGTTTGACAAATCGAAGGGCTCGGACCACTAG
>NW_019059807.1:226407-266477 GCF_000696155.1 Zootermopsis nevadensis
GTAACTGGATTTATATCAACATGACTAACTTCTCGGTTGTCTGTCCGTGTAACCTGCTAAATGTTTACAGAGGGATTATTCACCCTACTGAAGATGGAGGCAATAAGCACCTCTGAAACGTCTGCATAATTATATCGTACTACAGGCACAACGACCCAGAAGACAGCAATTTTCATACTCGCCGGCGCGTTAACCTGAAATCTCACTTGGAGTTCACCGGCTTCGGGTAGATTTCAGAGGCTGTTTCTTGTGAATATGGTAACAAACCTTCAGGTTACCATAAAAGACGGGAAATTTATTGAGTGGTTTAACTAAAAGGACTGCCGGCAGGCCTGTAGTTTTTGAATTAAATGTTCGAAACAGATAACAAGGGAACTGAGTGACAGTTTACGAGTAAAAAAAAAATACGTCTGTTATTTAGCGAAGAGCTGATACTGCAGCTAATTACGCACTTTAATGCTAAGAAATTGTGTAACTACGCATTTTATAATTCGCACAAAAGAAAAGTCATTTTTATTATTGTTGTTACATAATTATATTATCATTAGATTTCCCCTCGACAACAGTAGGTTTCAGTTCAACACGACGTCTTCAAGGACAACTAGGCAATGTACGAATTTGAGAGAACTAGGTCTGAGGGGGGTTTGACTCTAAACACGTATCAGCCAATGTCACTGCGAAACTGTTACCCACCATATCATCTGATTATTAGTGTAGTTCTGATGGCGGACATTCAAATTTCGTTTTCGAATTTCTTGTTAACCTAATAATACCAATTTCTGTTTCCAATTCCATAAACGTGATGTAATCATGGAGACCTTCACAGTAATGACGTCATTAACAACGAGGAAACAAAGCCAAAACTATTCTTGGATCGATACTGGACAATTGATGGTAAATGACAGGTTGGCGCTAACGAGTCACGTGTGATTTCCCACAGTAATAATTCTATTCTACTTTCAGGATATGAATAAATTATGGCCTTTTTTTAATTGTACGTACAACCAATGGAATACGACTTCTTACAATTAAGCATCCGGGAAAATTATGAAAATATGTATAGACTACTCGTACTTCGTCTCTTAACTCAAGAGATGGACAAAAGTGGGCAACGAAAAGTTTCAGAAGTTATCATCTTCGCCAAATATCAATAGCGTGATCATACCGAGGAACATGTGACATGTACGGGATGATTAAATTGCATAAAAGTTTGTAGTTATAAAGCTTGAAGTCAAGAGACTGCTTGGTAGACCTGGGCGTAGATGGTGGTGATAATATTAAAATGTAAAAAAAAAAAAATGTTTTTTGAAATTGTGGACTAGACGTAAGGAAACCACGAATTTTAGTGTCCAAGAATAATCTTTAATGTCAATTATTGTTATATCAGTCATAAACTGTTTCGATTAAATTACTGTTTTTAAGTATAATCATAAATTTCTAAAATATTAGGAGATCGAATATGTGTTTTAACGCAGACGATGTGAATAAAATAAGAAACAGTGAAACGATGCGACTTAATTTTGCCTAAGGACTTTAGTACAAAGACTTTCAGGGCGCGTGGAGATAAATCCCGAACAATCGGTGTAAGTAAACGCTAATTTAACATCAAGAAATTAGAATTTTTTAAATAAAATTACAAACCGTTCAGCGGAGAAGTCTGTTGCTGTGATATAGCCCACCATATTATTGATTTATAGTTTATTTAACAAATATTTCTGTATCTAGACTAAAGAGCGTAGGATAACAGATGACAGTGAGTAATGAATTAGAAAGAATGTGGGAGGAAGCGAGCATTAAGTCAGGATAACAGGTCTTCGGCCCGAGATGTGAACCCGGGAGCTCCCAAATACGAAGCAGGAGTGCTAACCACTGAAATACGAATTTCAGTTCCACCATAATGAAATCTGCGTTTCAGGTATGGAACTGACACACACGAAGCTCCACGGAGAGTTTCACAAGCTTTTTATAAACGTTCGTTAAGTAACTATTTATTTTAGAGCTTGTTTTTTAATTAACATGGTCAAGGCTGATAAGATCTTTGCCCTGTTTAGCGCAGCAGGCATTTCCTAGGTTGAAGGTACCACTCAGCGGTCTCAGGAAATTTACACGACCGTAAATCTGACGAAAGAGACGTCTGTTCCGTATTCTGGAAGGATTGTATTTTTTATTCGTTTCAAGTGAACGTCTGAGAGATATACGTAACTTCCGGGTTAAAAGCCACGGAACTCGACCGGAACTCGTCAGCTGTTCCGTTTGCTGCACTGCACGATCTGAGCGCCGCACTGCGGCCAGCCCCGGCAACAACAGACATTATTATCATTACTATTATTAATACTATTCCTGAGATGTCAGCCTTCACTGCAACGAATAGTGAAATTTGCTGTCTTTTGAAATGTTGCGCCGTGTATTCTGACAGATATTGATGGACGTTTCAGAGGTCATACTGCCTCCATCATCAGGGCGATGAGTATGAAGATTTCTGTCTTCTGGGTTGTTGCGCTGTGTAGTCTGGTCGATGTTTACGAACGTTTCGGAGGTCATACTGCCTCCGTCATCGGGACGATGAATCAGACTACACAGCGCAACAACCCAGAAAACAGAAATCTTCATACTCACCGCTTTGAAAACCTCAAATCTTACAAATCTATGCATGCGAGGATAAAAATGCGTTTTAAATAAATAGGGTATGTAGAATGCATTACTCTGGCTCAGGGTGGGCTCCAAAGACGGGATATTGTGAACACTGAAACAAGCCTTCGAGTCCCATTTATCGTGAAAAGTTTCTTGACAAGGTAAGTGACTAATATCTTCTTAAGAACAGCATCTGTCGGCACATAAACTTATTGAGTTAATTAATCATCGTCAAATACGCGACTGACAGTCATCAAATTAGGCACATAGAAAATTAGGCCAATCTCTGATTAAACAGATTACATCCACTGGGCAGCTTAGCAAAGAAAATCGACACACCACTGAACACGGCCTGTAAACCGCCACTGACTAGTACGGGATAATGATTTCCAGACTGGAGCACAGTTCTGACCCTCCCCTCACATCCTCAACGGCCCACATATCATTTCTTTTCTGCCCGGATGAATTATGACAGGACTCAAAACTTTTCAAGACAAAAATAAAAGTGGAAAATTTATGTCAATAGTTCGAAGCAATTTTACTTCTGAAGGTGATTTGAATATACTGGATGTCCATAAATTATCGAGCTGTTTAAACTCCGTATGACCTTTCGTTGGCTTCTGAGACACAGACAAATGCTGGCGAAATGTTTCTTAGAGGAGTTGGTGTATATTGTGACGATGTGGAATAATATTCCACGGAACAGAATCCATTGATGAACTTCTGCGATGATGTTTTAAAGCTGCAGTTACGATGGAATTCTTTTACCATCCGAATAACAGGTTACTACACAAGGAAGATAATCTTATAATATATATTTCGTTAATTAGTTTGTTAATCGGTTGCTTTCTCACTTAGCTAGTTACATAGTCGGTCAGTTAATCACCTAATTAGCATGCTGATAAATAATTTAGTTCGTAAGTTAAATATTTAGATAATTAGTCATTTAGACAATGAAATATTTAGTTAGACATGTAAACTGTTTCATTTATTTAGTCTGTTACAAAGAACTGCCACCGGGTATAAACCCATTTGCAGTCAATAATTTTTTCTTTTCTGAGTTCATTTATATTTCTAATCTACTCCGTGTTAAAAGAACAGTAAGTGTTGCTTACAGTCTTAGCAAAGTGAGATATTTCTCGAAGGCAATTTCCCCGTCAGATTTGCCCCAAAGCACGGCCTCCTCGTTCCCCAAACTGACATCTTGTTTAAATTGTGATGAAGTCTCGCGCAAAATTAATGCAGAGAACTACAAACTCTTGGGTGTTTCTGTTCCCTACTACCTAAAGTGAAAACATTAGGGTACTGCAGTTTCAGAAAGACTTTATTCCATCAATCCTTGAAACAGTCGTATACAGAACGACCGAGATCAGCGGCCTAGCAACTATGGCGAACTACACTTAATTGCCACAGTTAAGGTTGAGGGAGAGTTGGGAGGTGGGTTTTTCTTTTCTGAGTTCATTTATATACCGTTGTTAGTGATTATTTTGGGGTTTGGTTTTGAAATTGTACATCCCATACAAGAGTGAACGAAGCCAAGATGAGACCTAGTGACCTCATTGATAAAACACGTATTGTTATTAAAACATGTTTGAGGTCCACTTTTCTGTACGTCAGCGTAAATTATGTTTCATTACAGTGAAATTGCTCATTCAGTTTGAAGAACGAGGTTCAGTTCCCGGCAGCAGCTGGGATTTTATTTGAACCGATTATAGATCACATCGTCTCCTACATTAACTTTAATTATCTGGTTAGTGTATTAGTGTAAAATGGATGAGCTGATATTTTGACTTCTGGTAAATTTTGGGGTTTAGGGCAGAATATTTCTCTTTGGTACAACATCCAGGCAAACTCTGGAGCCCACCGCATCTCCAGCTGGCTCCGGAGGATTTTTCTTGGTGTTAAAGCCGTCGGTGGGTGAACCTGACCACATATTTATTTCCAGTGTCGAGGTTTAGGTCGGTATCCCCTTAAAAAGTTGGGAATCTTTGGACTAATTAACTTCTGGGTCTGGAAATCACATCGAGTGATCGCTGGAGATGAAACAAAATTAGACTTATTTTGGGTTTAAACCCTTCAGGTATAAGAAAAACCTACGCTGCATCTGTAAATCGGGGGTTTCTTTTACTGTGACACAATTCACCACAGCCCTTCACCCCGTGGGTAAGAAGTATGAAATTTGACCCAGGTTTGTTTACCTTCCTCATCTTGTTCCCACATGAAACGAATCTTGTTATGCCGTCAACAGACGCGGGTCTGCCACTGACATGACTCAGAGGAAGGCCCTTCGTAGCATTCTGAAGCCATGTAACCAGTTAGTTCTTCGAGATGGCAATGCCAAAAGGAAAGAGGTCAACAAAACGAAGCAGAGTCCTTTATGAAAAGCTTGTAGTAGTTAACTTCGTCAAAGCTATCTCCTCTGGTTTAAAATATTTTGATGTGTTACAGTGTTCAGAAGTGTCCCGAAATGGAATTTTGCGCTGAGCAAATTGAATCCGGACCATGCCATCGGACTGTATCCTACAAAAAGACCCATTATAATATTATGTTGCCTTATATCTAGGTTTTGGACTTCAAAGTGTTGTCTTTCCTCGGACTTTTAAGGTAATAATTTCTAATCTACTCCGTGCATCCTACACCTCACGCTCGTCTCCGCGTTTTCTCATGATATCTACACTGCGCACGGTTTGACATAAATCGCTGCTCGCAATGGAGTAACTACACAGTAGATACTTCGCTGTGAATTTCATTGCTGGCCTAGAGAGGCTCCGAAATTTTAATTTTATCATATTAATGCAATATCATTTTTTTACGATACCCTTAAACACAAAAACTTAAATATGTGATAAGTTTTAAAGGAACAGCCTGGTTCAGCGGCAATTTGTGTGACTCGAATTTAACTTTTTGATTCTCGAACTGTCCTGATCGAGGTTTTCTATTCTAAGCGAATGCATTGTACTGTTCGTTACTTAAAGTAGAGCCAGGGCCAAAACATAGTTTCTTCTACTGACGCTCAAGTGACTGACAAATACAATAGGAGGAAAATGACAGATAAGGAGACACAAAGCGAGAACTTTTAGCAACAAATGTCTATATTTGATGCCGACATCATTATAACATAGTTTAACATGTTCTTGAATACTTTCATATGACTTTATCGTGATGTCGATAGCAACAGACAAATTCAGCGCCTGCGTGATAAATCTACCGCCTTGGACAGTTTTCTTGGTGTGGTCCAGGGTTCGCCCTGAGTGGGCCGCCAGACACGCACGTCCAGATGCGGGTTTCAGTGACCTGAAAGTCACGGCGCTTGTGAGGTCCTGCTGGATCCGGCTAATAAACCGATCAGCGCGTGTAATAAGATGGGTCGCGGTATAAGGAACGATTACATCGGCAATGTAAATCGTTTTACTGCACCTCATCACCTGCAGAGCGTCTCTGTGCAAGAGGGACTCATGAATAATCACGATGCTGCATCGTGGGAGGGAAGATTATCTTCAAACTGTCATGACATTGAACTTCTTCTTAATCCATTTCGACCTCAATTGTCCAAAAATCTCTTCGTATGTTCTTGGACTGTTTATCCAGTGGCTCTGACATTCAGAAACAAATTTGTGGACCTAAATATTTCTAAGGGCTTCTGACGATGGTAGATTGCATTTAAAATTATTTATTTTCAGGACTTTTTCCGTTGTCACGACGTTTCGGAGGCTGGTTCTGTCTCCGTCTTCAGGTAAGAGATACCTACTCTGTTTGGTCCCTTAAATAGAGCCAGTCTCTGTGCAGAGACTAGTACTGCATTAGAATATTTTCATACAAATGCATAAACTTTATGGTTATTTTTCGCTCTGAAGAAAGGTGGTCAACAGGTTTTAAACATTTTGTTACGAAGCAGCAACCTCCCTCTTTTGCTGTAGTTTTACACAGTAATTGACAATAACTACATTTTATAACATAATTGTAGATTCACAGATCAACTGAAGTCACTGTCTCTGTCGTCATCTCAAATTCTTTGTTAGATACTTAAATTTTTACTAAAAGGAAATTTACTTTTGTGTTGTTCGGAATTTCGGAACAGGCGATTTACACTGAGTTAATCCTGGAACATTCAAAATAAAATATACGAATGAAAAATTCTTACCAACTGTAAATCTTCGAGTAAATAGTCGATATATTATAAACCATTACGAATAATAAAGCAGTTACGAAGGTTGTGGGCCTACCGACATATCAGGGGAAACATCGAAGTGAGGGTCCGTTATATGTACTCACCCTAACGCTTCGAACCAACTGACGGTTTATTGAGGAATCTGGTAGGATATTTCTACTAATGGATACCATTTAAACGCCGTGATTTATATGTTACTATCCCCGTTGATGCCAACGAGGAAGCCTTATATTTGAGAATAACACGTTATTGTAATATGTACTTTTAGCTAAGTAATAATCGCTCTGATAACTAATGAAAATCTCAATGGAGCTAAGTTATTTTGAGTATTTGCCACTCTCTCATCTGGTCAAGATATCTCATTATCGTTATATTTATCTTGGTTATAATACAACTGTGCAAATTATGGAATTACTCGAAACGAAAGTAATGTTGTAGAAACTTAAAATTATATTTCCTGTTTTTCTATGTTAATACAAGATCAAGATAAAGATTTATTTATAGATTTCTTATGATTCTCACAGTAAATATGAAATATTTTCATAATAAATTTAAAGCCGAACCTCGTTTATATAACATTTAAAAATTCAGTCAGTACACAACACTTCTCCATTAGAATTATTATATTATTATTGTGGTTAAGTACCACAAAATGAAGCCGCTTGAGGGGTGTGGGGAATGTATAGCTCCACGCATTTTAACCTCGGCTTTCGACAGAAGCTAGTGGTCAGCTTCATGCACTTTCGATACATAGGAGACTGGTGACCCTGTACCTGTTCAGTGTCGAAAACAGATCGTCCAGGTCCAAGTCAGTTACTGATAGAGCTGCCCGGAGTAAAAATAATATATAGTTATTATATATTTTATGATGATAAGCTGCACTTGAGATGACATTCTTGGCCTGTTAGGGATAATAAGAATGGGATTTGAATGCACAAATAATCGGATTAATTATTAGTTTAACAGACGTAAAAATTACAGAACACAAATCAATTCCAACAAATTCCTTCAGCATGATTCGTTGTTTTGCTGTGAAATCTTTTATGCACTCCAACAAATTCTTTCAACATGATTGGTTGTTTTGCTGTGAAATCTTTTATGCACGTGGTCGTTTACGAATTCAAGACACACACCTTAAATTCTAATTTTTATTATGAAATTCATCTTGTATTTGTGTCATATTCTTTCCTTAATTTTTACACAGTATACTTCTTTGCTACAAAGTCTTCCCGTCTCCCTCCCCAGAATAAAATTCAGGCAATTAAACAAAAATACTAAACCACAAGCTTCTTACTCAGGCATACACAAAACAGACGTGGGGGACTACAGCCACTCTTGCACGGAACCTGACGCGTTATAAGTGTTTGCGTGATACAGCGTTGTATAATTCTGTCATTATTGCGCTTATATATGAGGGTTAGTAATACGGCTCCCCTATCATCCACTCTACCCTCTTACTAACAATAAAATAAAACAATTTTCCTGGAAGTTGCAGGTTTGGTTTGGCGTGTACTCGTATGTTCGTTGTTCAAGTGCAGGGGGAAACCGCAAGAGCGAACAGCAATCGATTCGTAAAGAGGAAGATCTCGATATATTTACAAGACTAGTCAATGTTGATCAGTATCTCTGGCAGTATTTACAAAATCAGGTCTTGTGTACTGTTGCCATATTATGATTCACATTTTGTTCTTGAATTTTAAAAAACTGGATTCCGTTCCAGCGTCTAGAAATTACATACTGAAGAGCTACATATTTTAAAAATATTCACCAAATAACCTTAGGGTTATTGAAATGAGGAACATGAGATGATAAATACGTACAGAATGTTAACCCGGATTTCTGATAGGAAGAGACCATTTTAGGAGACGTTGTTACAGGGAATAATATTCCAATGAACCTTAAAGAAATTAAAACGAATTTGTGGATTGGGTTAATCTGGCCCGGAATAAGTACAAGTAGCAGGCTGTTGAATATCACACCAAGTTAAGTGCAGTTTCATTTTTGAATTTTTCGTATGGTGGATGATACCTATGGACTGCAGTTGGGATAACCCTGGTTTAATTCTGTGTTGGACATCCCTGCCGCAGAGGAATGAAGATGGAAGTTCGAGAAGCGATATACGGAGCCCATAACATTATAATACAGTATGTAACTGCTGAATATCGGTTTATACGAGTATATTATAAAAGGCCTCATGTATAAGAAGGGGTGAGAAATTATATTTCTAAAAACGACTGCTCCCTGCCGTCTGGATGAAGAGGTTGGCACCACACTGATGACAAAAGAGCAGCATTACTCGGCAGAATCCGCCAGGTTAGGGACCTCGGAGTTATTGAAAACACACAATGCGAACCAACGTTTAGGATAATCAGAACTCGAGCCTTGAGATGATGGGCAAACTTTTCAAAAGGAAACTGTTTATAAAGTAAGAAGGCGTGGAAAGGCGATGAAATGATAGAGCAAATGGAGAAGGACGTCTTAACACGAAGATAAATATTTGTTTGTGGATTTGTGGTCTACCCGAAGACATGAGAATTACAGAGGAAATCTTGGTTGATGTTATCTTTGATTCAAGGAATAAGAACGTAAAGTAGCGCCCTTCTGGCACTCCCCTAGCAACGTGCTCTTGCAGAGGAGGACTTCAAAGGACACACGTTTTAGTCTTCCGAACGATTAGACGATGTGTAATAATTTTCTCTTCGCATGACGGAATGTGCAACCAGAGGCAATCTGAAAGCAAAAACCATTCAAGGTTATATATTCCAGCTTAAATTCTACAGAGTAATAGCCGAAACAATTCTTATTATATCATTACGAATATTCGGCGTTAATTAAATAACATATTCGAAGGACGGAGACATCAGTAGTGTGTTTTCGTCAGAGCGTTGCATTTTGATCTCGTTAATTAAACATTATATATTACTAGAGCAACGCGCTCCTTTCGGAGCAAGGCCGTGGTCTAGGCAACACGGAGTTTTCCTCCGTGGCATCCCAACAATTACTCCATTCACACACAGAAGAAGGCAATGGCAAACCACTTCTGGATCATCTGCCAAGAACATATATGAACAGGTCCCAGTCCGAGAAAAAGATGGAAGGATCCTGTTCATATGGACATGTCGTCAGACAACTTATTATTACAACAAAATAATTTTATTTAATTATTAGGAGCTACGAGGGTCCGGTGGAGGGCTTTGGTTAAATCGGTGATGAACCTTCGGGTTCGGTAAGCCATCTAGTTAGTTAGTTATCATCAGGAAAATCACCCTGAAAATGAAAGCAACAACTCAAAAGAACGCCATCTTCTTCTTCGCCGTCATTATAACCTTAAATCTCACACAACGATAGTGGTAATAGATAAAATGTTTTTAATTTGCGGATATGAAGCGAAATCTTTACATATGGATGCGACGTTTATTTACACTTAAGCGCTTTCTGAAACAGAAGTCAAACAAGTCGTGTAAGAATCATTGTGTCAAGTCAAATAGACGCTACGTTGAATAATTTAGACAGACTTGTGTATATGATGAGGAGACATCATACAAAATTGCGGCTGTCTCGGGATGCCCAATTAGCGCTGTGAGAGGAACCATTGCCTCTCTTATTGGTGTTGTTCTTGGAGACAGGCCAGACCCTCAGCGAGGAAAATCGATCCCTGAACTGACGAGATGCGGTGTGCTATTTCTGAAGACGTCGCCGACAAACCGCACGTAAAGCCAAGCAAAATATCGTGAAGCAGCTGTTTCCAAATTGGGGTTCATGAGGCCAGTAAAACTGCTGGATTGTTAGTCGTGTGGTTTGAAAACATACATTTAACTATTACAGGAGAAAATTGCAACGTATGTCTGTAAATATAAAGTTAGAGGGCAGAAACTGGGGTCACCACATTTACGCCCGGAACAGCAACGTGTGTTTGTAAATATAAAGTTAGAGGGCAGAAATTGGGGTCACCACATTTACGCCCGGAACAAATTTTTGCAAAAGCAAGAAACAGGATGTGATAAAATGCATGGCATATTTTCTAGCGAAGAAAGAGCTTCGGTTTCAATTCTCAGTCCGTTTTGCACTGACAATCTTTAACGATGAATATTTTTTGTAGTTCGAATATTTTTCTTTAATGTGGTCGATGCTCTCCCTTTCGATGTGTACGTTAGGCAGCTGCCCCCGTCACCACGTCTTAAATCCGCCACTGGTTGACAATTTAAATTGCTGACTTAAATAATTTACGTATTTATTCCTTTTATACAGAGTGCAATTAAAATAAAGGCGGTTCAATAAAAAGACGTTTTATTTCTTCAAACTGAGCTGTTCCGACGTTTCATCAGGGGTACTTTTTTATTTTTGTTATAAAAGTGTGGTACAACGGCGCTGATTACTATTTGAATCATAATTTTTTGTTACTGAATTATTTTCGTGAGAATTATCAAGTGGTTACTTTTATTTTTCTTGAAATAATATTGGAGGGCGGCGAAGGACGCAGTTTCGGCATTCTATTAACGCAAACCAGAATCACTTTGAGGGACTTAAGTAAATCACGAGGAACCTCGATTAGATAACCGATCTCTAAGTCAAGTATAAAAGACAGCAAATTGATTACTTGAGAAGTCAGTAATCTCTCAGCTGCTCAAAAACCCTGTCTTTTAACAAACTCTAGGACTAATTATCGTATTTACAAGAAAACGCCTTTGGACTTTGTCTCGAGTAAAATGTTTGAAGTCCACGTCCTAAAATCTTGTTCTTTTAAGGTACATTTTAATGTTATCTTCTCACAGACACCTAGGTCTCATAAATAGTCCCTCCCTTTATTTTTGATTGGAACTTTACATTAAATTTCACATTTTCCCCATCCATGCTACACATCATGATAGTATCACACTAGATTCAATCATCTGAAACTCTTACCTTGTTGACTGTTGACGTAAGGTATAAAACTATACAGTACTGGACACGCAGAACATCCTCCCCTTGCCTTCTATAATCCCCTCAACAGCCCTCAAACGATGTAAACATTCACAAGCGCCCTCCGACGATATGACATTACCTTTTCAGATTGTCGTTGTATAATTTTAATCTTCCTGTTACTGTAATTTTTTTCGTCGATACAAATTTCATTTTACAGCTGCGATAATTATTGCATTTATAGTTAAGTACAGAAGTCCGATATAAAGTAAGATACAGTCAAATCAAAAACAAAATTATTTGTACAGCAATTTTTTAATACTAGAGCAGAGCGCTCTTTTCGGAGCTCCTCCGGGGGTTAGTTTAGTGTCTGACTCAAGTCATTTGTTTACTCAGCAACGCCGAGTAAACAAATATAACGTAACATTGTTTGATGACGTCATTTTTTGATGGACGACAAATCACGAATTTTTATAGTAGAGATACTGCATTCACTGCTGTGCTGATATGTTCTGCAACTCTTAATAATAAATAAATCCGTTGCAGTGAGAATTTGTCCTTATGAATAAAACTGGGAACCCGTAACAAGGACATGATCACGTGGCCACGCGTAACGACAGAGGATTAATTTTCCAGAAGTTCAGACATGACAAATCCAATTAGGAAGTACACACACAAGAAGTGTAATAACTCAGTTAAACTGTCAAGGTGAATAACGAGTTCAGATTAAGAGTTATATTTAAGTAATAAATTGCGTTGTTAATAATGTTAAAGCAGATTTCTTTATTCATTTCATTTACGTATAACACTACGATTTGAAACTCAAATCGTACTGATCACGCAAATGTGTATTTACCATTAAGTTTTTAGTAATCAGTATACATTTTAAATATTTTGTAATTTACCGTGATAATCAGAACAAGGCGTCCTAGGATTTATGCATTTGTCCGTCTTCCTGATCCGAGTTTTTCTTCTTAACATTACAATTTATAGCTGATATTCCGATGATTTGTGCCAAAGAAAATATTATATTTTTCTTAGCGTATTTAGAGACGCTTTCTCAACTTCATATGTTATATAGTGCGGTGTAATGGCTGCAAATTATGAGTTGGGAAGGATGTAAACGTAAATGTTCACGCTAGAGTGTCTGAGAAAAACTACGGTAACTTTAGTGATGATAGCCAATATTTGTGCCGGTAATCTAAGCTTTGATTAAACAAATACGGAGCAGGAGTGTCAATCACTCAACAGAGGCATTGGTAAAAATAAATTAAATACACGGACGCTGTTAGTATTTGGCGCAAAAAACTGTAAAATCTCCATTAATACCACCGCTGTAATATTTAAACTAGGGTTATTAAGCTGGACATGATACGCAGAACGGAAAACGATCACTTGGGGGAACTGATGAAGGGGTCATTCCATTGAAATGGATCTTAAAAATAAATATTGTTTGATAGAATCTCGATTGCAGTTACTTGAAGTACGATGGGCCTTGGAAATCTGTTGTATGAAATTATCTGTAGTTACCATGTAATACACAGAGCGTGACAGAATGTCGCTCCATTGCATAACTCACTGGCCGCGTTAAGTGTCTGTGAACTAGACGTCTAGGCTTCAGCTGCACAAAGCTTCTTCAACATTCTTATCCCCAAGTCCCGTTTTCCCACAACAGATGTTTGACCTACACAGAGTAAGCTATTGAAAAGTCATCCAAATTGTGAAAATGGCTATTCCCCTCCTATATGTATTGTCTTCACCTCCACGCCCCCAATGCACTGCTTCGACTTTGTGCTGGAACAGATATATCGTTTAGATAAACATGTTGAAATGTTTGTAATATTTGAGGTTTTCACGGCGGTGAGTCCGAAGATGGCTGTCTTCTGGGTTGTCTGATGATGGAGGCAGCAAAGACCTCTGAAACGTCGGTAACCTTCTACGAGACTACTCGACGCAACAACCCAGAAGACAGATATCTTCATGTTTATAAGTTTTTTCGTATAAAAAGTGTGAGCGGACCTCAGGTTGGGTTCCCCTCACATCACACGGTCAGCGTCTGAACAGCGTGTGAAATAGAGGTGTAAAAATTGCGAGAGCACAGTCCAACAGATCGGGTCAACGCGTGTCAATTGCACAGACTTTGCATTCAGGTCATTGCATCTCAGAGCGTAGTCTCCTGCTCTTGGAACTCTGCGCTGACGACAAGGGGGAGGTTTTGCTTCCGGGAGAAATGCACATGGTGTGCACCCCACGTATTGAGTTGGGAAGTAAGAGAAGGGAAAGAAGGATATATATTTCACGAAAGAATTAAACAAATAGGATATTAAAGAGGGAGAAGAAACCAAAGAAATTAAGGGCAGAATCAGAAAGAAAGAATAAGAAATGGAAAGATACTAATGTTAAAATATATCTTGAAAGGGATTTGTTATAAAAATGTGGACTGAATTATTTTATCTCATTGTAGTATTTGGTGTGAATGCAGCAATGAACCCTCAGGCTTCTTAAAATAAGGGAATTTATTAAGCCATAATGAAGTTTTCAAAAAATGTTTTGCATCATGAGATTAGTTAATATGACAAATGTTAGGAAATACACGTGACTCGTAACAATTCTGACTCGTTTGTTCGGTTATAATCCAAGATTAATAATCCATAATCTCATATAAATACCTCAAAACTGGCGGATGCAGACGAACAAGGTCATTGAAAGACATTTTTAACTAGAATTAGGCAAAAGGTTATATAGTTATATGAGCTGACGAAGAATGAAAATAACTTTGATTTAATGTTTATCTTAAAAAACAACAGGATTTGAGGAAAAGTGTGCTGGACATACGATGTAGCCTAAACTCAGGTTCAAAAGTTATGCTGGAAATGGGGTTAGAAATGCACATATTAAAATTAGAATATCCTTACAAAGTTCTCCATTAGGAAATTTCATAAATATCTGGTGAGTGGTTCTCAAGTTGTGACATGCTCAAAGAAGAGTCGTGGCAAATTAAACAGGCACATCTTGTTAAACTTCAGCTTCTAACGTCCGCAAAATTGTTAATAAATACGAAGGAATTTCTTGAACAGTAAACTTACTTTCGAACGCTGACAGACAGACTACAATTTCGTAAATATACATTTTTCCCATTCGAGAAATAAGTTAATATTCAAGTGTACTTAACAGCACGAGAATTTCGAATGATAACAGGCTTGGAATTTACCCTACCGCTTATTAAAACAATTAGAAATGGACAATTCACTACTTGTTAATTCTATACCATTTACACGGCAGAGTTTATGACAAACATATGATTTGTATCATGAGAATTTCATGATCACACACTTTTCGTGCCTGCCACCGGCAGATTTATTAGTTCAGTACTCAGCTGGATCACGGACAGGCGATCAGAAAGTAGAAATGGCTAGTCATGACGTGAATCTCTTGTTGGTTTTCTTATGTACAAACGGATCCGACTAGGAATTATGCATTTAGAAAAGGCATCCACTGTAATGTGAAGTACACGCAGTGAAAGCAATAACAGACATCGCCACATGCTACCTTAGCCACTCAAAGCACAGGGTGTTCCAAAAAAAAATGTGTATACACACTTAATAAATTTAAGAAAAACATTTTAATAACTAAACTATTGCATACGTCAGCAATAGCTCTCAGCGAATTAGCGAAATTATTGTTAAGTGTTAAAAATGACCACCGTCAGCTTCGTGGAACAGTTGACAGCGGTGACCAACATACTGACAAGTGACCACCAAAATTTGCTGCTGGGACGACCGCACAATACCCTTAAATTTCTTGTCGGAGCTCTATAGTCATTAAAACAATAAACCAATTAGTCATTTCAATAGTTGATCTGTTAGTTTATCAGTAACTCAGTTAATTAGTCAGTCAAAAATCGGTTAATAAGATCTGAGGACCCCAAGACGGCATGTGTGTAGATCGCTAGTTTTCTGAGTTGATGGAGGCAGCAAACACCTCTGAAACGTCGGCGCAACAACCAAAAAGACAACTATTTTCAGCAAATCTGTCAGTTTGTTGGCCAATAAAACGGTTATTCAGATATCAAATAAATCAATAAATAAATTAGTAAGATTTTCTACTATATTCCACTGTTTATTCAGCTCATCAGTCAGTTAATTTAATTATTTATAAACCAGTCAGTCGGTAAGTTAGCTATCTAATTAGTCTCTCAGTTAAATCAGTTAAGGAACCAATCACATTGAAGATTTCTGTCTTCTGGGTTATTGCGCTGTGTAGTATGGTAAACATCTAGCATACTACACAGCGCAACAACCCAGAAGATACGAAATCTTCATACTCACAGCCGTGAAAACCTCAAATCATACAAACAAATCACATTATTCGATTATTCAGTCATTTTGCTATAATGTGAGATTTAAAGTTCTCACGGCGGTGAGGATTAAGATGGAGACAGTGTATTTCTCCGAAACGTCCGAACCTACCTACATGTCTACACGGCGTCGCAACCCAGAAAACAATGTCGTCATTTGTGATATTATCAATAAACTCCGTATGTAAACGAACATGACGGGGGGCAGATATGTTGACGTAATGCGCCGTAAGCAGCGGCCTCAGGTGAGGCGTTCTTTTCGCCGGCCAGTCGGGAGCCAGTAGTAGCGACAGTGGGTCCCTGCAGTACTACAAAGCGGTTCGTGATTGATAATGGCTCCATGATGAAGCAATCTTGATACCAAAGACTACCTTCGGGACAAGCGCTGATTCCATTTTTCATAACAGCGGGTAGGATCTGACTTAACAGATAGCCTAAATCGGCTTTATGAAGAAGATCTTAGTTTGATTAAATAACAGCTTCCTCTCTCGATCTGGAGCGATGACATTAGCTTCCCTGTAGAATGGAACAATGAAATTATCGGGGATTATGCTCAAATAAGTTACCAATCACTTCAATGCAGCAATCAATCAAAGTAAGAATTTACATGGGAGTCATAACTACTGAATACTTTATAGTATCCACCATACTCGGTAGCTAACGGTTAGCTTGTCAAGCTTCTCAAATTTATGCATAAGTTATTTAGAAATTATTCGGTTTCCGGAGTCAGACTCAACAGATATTTAACTAACAAACAACAGACAAACCATTGATAGATCTAAGTACGCAATCAAATATATGAAATAGTGTCCTTCCTGAGAGGCCAAATTCCCTGTTAAAAATTAGGTAGACAGAAAGAGAAATATTTTAATTTATTTCCACAACATACAGTTTATACCTCTCTTCAGATCCTAAATAATGAGAGTATATTACAATAAATTTTATTAAATTTTTTTTAACACGTTAACAGAATATTTGAACCGTTATAACCTCATATTTGAAATTTGTATGGCAGGTAAACGTAAATACAAATTTTGCAGATGAACGAAATTGCGTGGGGCTCAGAATAAATCACAGGATAATACGCGGTTGTGACCCATTTCAGCACACTATATCAGTATTAGCTTGAAGAGCCAACCATTCTGCTTAATGCAACGTCGCTGAAGGGAAAATTATGTCCTTGCCACAAGGACAGCTGCGAGGTCAGTTCTCCTTTTAGTACTCGGTAACAATTTTAACATTTGCATGTCAGCCCTATTACTGCTGATAGGCCGGGGGTTAATGCTATGTTTGCACAGCTCTGTTTGGCGCGTATAGCTTCAGGGTAGGTTAGGATAGGGATTTCCTTGTGATCTCTCAATGTGTCTGTATGCTGAAAGGATTTGGAAACTACTTCGACACGTGAAATGTAAACTCATCACACCTCTGGCTGTTCTTTGTTGTGTTATAAACTTATATGCATAACGTTCAAGCGCCTCTGAACCCTTCCCAGGCAATCCGGTATGCTTTTTATAGTCAGAAATATTTTGCATATGGTAGCCAACTTGGTGTTTATACTTTATTTGAATTTCAAATTGCGTAGAAATACTACTGACTACAAGTCTTACCGAGAAAATATTCCTATCTCACTGTCTTACCTGGGTCCTAAATTAGAGGCTTCATCTTTGACAAGACATTAAAGTTAATTTTAAATTTTAATTTACCTTAAAGCAAGCTACTCACGCTAACGTCCGAATAATCATCAATTAATTATTCAAAAACCGTCTTGTAATTTGTTTCTGAACAAACTACTTAGTTCAGGGAAGCCCTTATACAAAGCAGGGACTATTTATTCCAAGTTTTTCAACAGTATTTCGTGATCGAGTGACATGATTCTGAAGCAGCCTCGTTACTGAGAGTGCTCTTTGATGTTCAGCTGTTAGCTACGTGCCGCGTGTGTAAGTCGCGCGTAATCAGGGTTGCCACTGCACGTACATTACATTACTACGGTCCATTAATTTATATTGCAACGCTAATTTATGTCTTAATAGTAGCAGATGTATTGCACGGACGCATAACACTAGCAGGGATTCATTAAAGTCGAAACAAACCGCATCAAAATTTGAAAAAATAGAACTTAAATTTAATATTATATCAATTTTAGAATTTTGTCTCTACCACAACGAACTCGGTCTTCAGGAATATTCAAATCGCCAGGAGTTGGTCGCCAGAATCTTTCTCCTGGAAGCCATTTGTTATTTCGTCATGAATTCAATTAATTTTCTCTTAATTGTTTTACCAGTTGCCTAACATACCATTTTGATGTGCTCGGAGTTCTTTCAGCTGATATTTCCTACGAATAACTTGTTACTTACAGAACCAGAATGTATGTTTGAATCTTATAATAATAAATTTCCACGTTACGTAAATTCTCTTATCTAAACACTATTCAGCTTGACAGACCGATCTGGCATTCGTTATAGATTACTCGAATGTGAAAGCAATTTAACAACTTAATTTATAGATAATAAACAACATTTTTGAAACCATCTGTTCGTATCCAGCCTTTTTACAAACATTAAAATTTTATTGCAACTTAAAAATAGTTTCATAAAATCAGTCACTCACCCACCCAACCATCCACTATTGTTCCACACATACTCAAAGAGTTGATATGTAAGATCAACTGGTATACTGTACAGTTAGATCATAATTTCATTTCACTTCAATCCTTCAATTTGGTTTCATTCAGCAGAAGAAATTTATCACGTAATTGCAATTGATTTCCCAGCATGCAACAGACTGTTTCAAATTGTGTTAAGAGATGGACACACACTGATGCACACACAGACGGATAAAAAAGGCGTATAGAAATCGTCGCTCTCCGGATTGAGATATCTGATAGTCGCCATAAAAGAAGTCAATTCGTTCTTGTCTCACTCAATCACGCACTAGCCCCTAAATAAGGAGGGGGATGAACATAGCATATGCTGGTTGGCTCTCAACAAAGCAGGGGGTTGTATTGTACGCCACAAAGAGAGGGCGCGATTTCAACCCTTCTGAACACATGTGTCCGAAATGGCAGTCGCCACCCTTCCTAAAAACAATACTAGCTGGTCAGGATTCCCTGACTTGATAGGACCATAGAAAAGTACTATCAGTTACATTGCCAACATAGAAAATGGTCGTCTTTGAAATCTGTTCTAGGACAATCCTCTTCAGATCGCATCTTTGTCACATGTTTTTCTATTACCTTTGTTAAATTAATCCTCCAATCTAAATGTCGTTCTCCCAAAGTTATTTATTTCTATGAGGTTTCATAGCGATATTCTTTTTTCAATTTCTTATTTTGTCTTTGTAGACCTATTGACGTAATTGGTGCATTGAATATTACGAACTATGGAATACCTCAATATTTAATTTCCTCAAGCCTGTAAGAATACCAGTAGATATATTGTCTTACGTCAAAATATATTCTTCACCGTCTCGAGCTGTTCTCTTTTCAGACTGAGAGACTAAGTTTAGTAACTTAAAAACCAACTCGAGGAGTAACACAGTTAATCACAGTAAAGGTAAAAGTCAGGTCTCACGTTCTCACAGCGGTGTGAACGTCGAATCTGGTCCTCAGGCTTGAGACACCGTGCGTTTTTCCAGATATTAACCGACGTCTAGGAGAAAGTGTCACCTCTTTTTTCAGGGTAGAATATGGGAACGATAAATTTCTTCAAAACATTGGTAAGGAACAGATGCATACTGTTGAACGCTCCAGTCATTGGACATTAGGTAAATGTCAGTATATTCCAAGACTGGATAAAAATCCATTTTAATTCTGCCCGGTGTCCGAACGTCATAAAATGTTTTCAATTATATAACCCGCAACACATAAAACAGCGACTTGATCTTATTGTCCGATGCACATTTTTGCATTCCCCTTGTACAAACATGACGAATGGAAACAGGCGGTAACCGCGCTGCTGGGACAATGTCATTGAATTGCCCTCTTATGTGCAATCGGGAACCCCCCAATTTGTTCTGGGTTTTGATCCGTGTCCAGCAGTTGGCAGACAGCCGTATAAAGTATCATTAGCGCTAATAATTCTCGCCGATACTCCCCGCTTCACGTGCTACTTAATACTAACTGAATCACAATAAATAAATGGAAGACACAGAAGGGTGAAGAGACTGCTAGGTTCAATTACGAACACGAGTATTAATTCACTTAGAGGGGCTAATACATTCAGGAAACGCCTGTTATAATTCGGTTCTAAAACTTTTATCGTCTTCTTAATTTTCCAAAACACTAAATTAAGATTAGTATATAACTATAATGGTACTTTGTACCAACACAGAGCAAAGTGTTTCTTCAGAAGCTGATAGTCGTAGTAAAAGAATCACAGCCTTCTATAGACCCCAAAAATTTCATTACTGTCTTCACATAATTCGTATACCAGCCACTGGACTCCACGTATAACCAGTTATATCCAGCCCACATCTTCACACACTATTTCTTTGAGATCAACCTTAATATTATCTTTACATCTAGGTCCAGGTCTCCGAAGTACCCTATTCTCTTCAGTCTTTCATACAGATTTATCTCTGTGACACTTTAAAAGGAAATCAACTGTTAACCGTGTAGCGTAGCCAAGTATCTGAGGATATGCGGGTGCCTCGCTGCTGCTCTGTACGTAACCAAGAAAATTTCACAGATGATGACGAGAAAGCTAGATACTTCAGACAAGCAATTCTTGATGTGAGATACAGCATGAGCTATAAGAATATTGAGGCTGATTTAACACTGGTTGTCTACAGCAGGTTAGTGGAGCTTCCCTACAACAAACATTGTAATTATCTTCTCTTCAATAACAAATAATCCTTGGTTTATTTTGGTATTTTATTAAGTGTTCAGATTGGATTAAGCACAGTATAATTTATTCGAGAGACTGAGGAAAATAAAGAAAAATATTTAAGGATAAGCTGCCTACTGATCGATATTCAATCCGATACCTCGAGGATACGAACCAAGAGTGTCAGCTACTTCAATGACAAATAAGAAGAGGTATGACTGCCTTATAGGATGTCTCGCCGTGTAGTTTGGTAGAAATTTATCGACGTTTCAGATGCCCACTATCTTCAAAATTAGGATGGACGACGCATCTATCTGATGATAGTGGCAGTAGGCATTCCAGAAACTTTGGTTAATTTTTAGCAATATTCCGGAAGACAGTTATTTTAATATTCGCCACCGCGAGAACCTGGTATCTCACAAAAATATAACATGAATTAAAAAATATTGGAAATTTCCAATTCTAATTGATTCATTTATTGAATAATTGCAATTCGGTTCATAGGACTAATTTAACATTAAACTTGTTTAGATGTTTGCATATTTGTGCTGGTATTACTCGGTATGGCTTATAACAGACGTATTCTTTTTCTCAATGCCTCTTCCTAGAGCCATGCCCACGGCATGGATGTGTCGGGTGACGAAGCCCGATCTGCTTATAGGGTTGTCTGCAGAAATATAGAACTCACGTGTGAAGGAAGTGCAGATGGAAAATATTAGAATGTGACAGGGGTTGACATGAAACGTGCTGCCACCTCGTTATGTCACCTCGAGTTAGCGTCGGCACCGAACACTGTACTCTGAGTGTCTAATCATAAACCAAAACAGAAATCTGTCTTCCTGTTCACGTCATGGCTACCAGTTACCATAACTTCTCAGAGCAGGTAAGAGTAGTGGTATAATGGTAAGGTGGGTCGTTGTAAGAAAACACTTGTGTATTTTCCTCTATTTCCGTACTGAATTTTTCGCTGTTATATTAAATATTAACCTAATTTGATTTTACGTATTTGAAGTCTTATGCTCATCTCTCATAGCAAGAAATCATATGCCATAACAATCAGAATTATGAGTAGAATAATAATTTAGTCTTGGCTGGCTCATTTAAGTCTTTAAATGAGCTTAAAGCAAAGGCGCTTAATACAGAAATCATGTTGATTAATACGTTTCTCAACCTTTGTTTCCTTATAGACTGCGTATTAGACAGGATTTACGTACATGTTTGCTGTAAAAATCTATCGAAATTAAATAAAGCTATGTGTAATAGTATGTAGGGCCTATTAATTTGATGATGTTTCAGAAACCATCTCTCGATCTTTTCGAGTCATTATTAATAGTTTATATCGATGTTTTTCTGTCAATGTCGATGAGGAGGACTCGATTTTGAAGATTAGATGAGAAAACACAGATAATAAATAGCTCAGCTGTGCAATTTTTAACGTGTCACAAAAGTGCACAGTTTGCATCCAATTTATGGTTTCCCGTCTTATCATTTGTCGCTAGGCGACTTTTGTAGATGCCAGTTGACAGTAGTTCAGCGTTGATCTGGAGAAAGATGGCCGTGTTTCGGTACCAGCTGTGCAACGATATCAGGGTAGGACGTTTAAAAAGGCTACTTATTTCAGATCCACAAGGCCTACGGACACCACCTCTGTTCCTCATCACCTAACCTATCTGTCAAATAACTATCTTAATGTTATCCTCCCAAATTATTTTTTGTCTTAAAAATTACAGCGTTTAAAAAGGTTCACCCATCAAAATTGTAATGGTAAGCTACACTGCTCGCTTTTTTACATCAAAATTTAACATTTGCAATGAACTCTATGTAACTGAAAAATCTTTCTTAAATCATTACAGGTAACTGACTCCACGAGGTATTACTTTCTTTAGAAGTTAATGGTCGCTTAGCTAGTCAACAAATTTCTAGCCTTTCATGTAACCTGAAGGTTTATTATGTTTACAAGAGCCAGCTAGAATCAAATCAACATCTTTTACAATATTTATTTAACAAATACATATCCCGCCTTACTCAACAATCAATAAATCTGGATTTTTTTAAAATATTTTATAAGATATTTAGTGTAAATAATGATTATTTCCTCCAACAGCATTAACCAATTAATCTTTGTAATGGTGAAGACGTGTTTTCTTTAGAGTACGGACTAGAACATTAAATAGTATTTAGACGAATTTCGGTGTTAGAGGGTTGATACTTTCCTCTGTAAGTAGAATGGTCTCTTACCTTAAGTTTCCCCGACCCGTCCATCTTATGCTCCATGATTTTATCATCCTAATAATATCTGGTGAACAGTAGAGATTATTAATTTACTAACAAGAACCGATTAGGCAGTTACAGTGGCGCCCTCATTAGCAAAGCCAAGAATGACAATGGCGTACTACAAATCACAGCGCCAGCCGGGATACAGGAAGGATGTGTGTGACGTCATAATTGGTATGTCAGAATATCCTTCCGTGTGGGTGGCGAAGGGTGGCAAGTGACTGGTGGCTTAAGGGTGCCTAATTGGGGAGGCCTCCATGTCCAAAAGCCTTTATTATATGATCAAGTTGTTGATAGGATCGCGGGGGATGGGGGAGGTTTCGGATGGCAGTCGGATTCGACAAGGATTTAGTCCGACTTACTCCTCACTCCAGTTTCAATTCTTACCCCTCAGCGTACAGAGGGATTTTTCCCCCCTTGTGGTCTCACTAATGAATGGGTTTATGTAGCTGGAGCTGCACGCGGCCAGTTATAGCACGTGGCCGCGTTGTTAGCAACTCATGCACACATTTTAATCCCGTCCCATAACGCTGTGTAAAATATCGGCGCGGACCGATCTCAAAACGCCACTCCCAACGTTCGCCACACGACTCCTCTTGTCATCGAGTATGACGCCATGTACTCCAAGACGACTTCAAGCAGTTTGAGAGATCTAACAGGCACTGAACTCTCTAAGTTTACGGTTTTAAGCTTTCTGTAACAGCAAATGGACGCTGGAACGGATGTCAGAACTTTAATTCACAAAAACAAAGATGTCAGTGATATTTCAAATGCACTTCCAAATTATCATCTACGAATAACAAAGCTGTGAATTTGTCCTCGGTGCTTATAAGTCACCGTTCCATGGAGCCATATGGGAAATGGAGTTACAGTTCCACGTATTCTTAACTTGACTATTAAATGAAGCGAGTAGTCCAGTTTCACTGTCATACGTGATATCGATTTCACACATTGAATACGAGAGTAGCTAGACCGCTGAGTGGGACTGAACAACAGAAAATACTTTATTACCAACGATGGGTGTCAAAGCAAGGCCGTTTAGCCCGAAGCCTAGTTATTGACTGAACTACACTGCTACAAATTTACATAAGAATATATTAAAGTATACGTATGACAAAAATACAAGACAGTAGAATATATTTCCGTTCCGAGCAGATATTG
Source organism: Zootermopsis nevadensis (assembly GCF_000696155.1). The sequence continues at coordinate 250,721 of NW_019059807.1, forward strand.
TGAACACTGGAACTACCTTATAACTTATAGCATATTATGTAGACTTATCTGCGTAAACAGAGACACCTATGTTTGTCCGTTTAGAGGCAATCGTGTTCCAGTCTATGGTGGTATCAGTGAAACAGTTTTTAATATTGTAGTAAATTGAAATTATACCTAGGGGATTACACACTATTAAGTAAATTAACCTCCATTGAAATGTCACGCAGAATTTAAATTGGATATTTGGAAACTTGGGTTTAGACATATTTCAGACTGCCTGATAGCTTTGAAAATCAAATGCAATTGGACTTGATGACTGAAGTATCATTCCACAAAATCACAAAATGTAGACCTCAAAGAAGAAAACTCATTATTCTGGAAGAAGATATCTCTAATCTCTTCTTTCCAAGAGCTGGTGGAGGGATTGGTATGAATGCTGTGAGTTTGAGTCGAAATAAACAATTCATTTAATGCAGGTGATGAACACCTGAGACTATCAAGTGAAATGCAGGTGTCACATGATATAGTGAACTACGGTCTATTGTAGTAGCTAATAATATGATCACGTGATTCAGCCCTCTCTGCTTTAAGCCGAAGCTTAGACTGCCAACCTCTTTAGAACTTCACAGAGTAAAACACCAAAGAGTCGAGGCAGTGCAGTTAATCTAAGAGTAAAATTGAAAGAGGGTTATGTGAAGTAAATTAAAACTAACAAAGCTCTTTTGTCAGAGAACATGAAAAGAACAGACCACTTGGAAGACGTATGCTTAAGTAGGAGGATAATATTAAAATAGATTTTAGAGAAATTCGGCTGGAGTGTGTGAAATGGCAATATTTGACTTAGAAAATGATAAGAAATATTTCTTTCCATAAAGGTGGAAAGTGTTTTCATTACCTGGGCGACTATCAGTTTCTAACAAAGGACCCTGCACTACTATTTAATAATACAATGTTCATGGTATCGGAATTCGTTTGGGAGGATTAAAATTATTAATCTTTGTGTAGTGACACCGCATGTACTGAAGAATTATGATAATGGCGATGGTAATATTAAAATATATTTGCTGTTCTGTGGACAAAGACCATGTGATAGTCCCATTCGCCGTTAAAGAAATCCTGCAAAACGTTAAATTTCAAGAGAAGATGTGTATTACCACTGCATTAAAATGCCCGTGTCTGCTAAATACGACAAAGTTTATAACAAACGAATGAATTTTAAAGAATGTGTAGTAGAGGAATCGAATGTATTCGAGAACAGCGATCTTCTTCTGTGATTCGAATGAAATATCTGGCGAAGAAACATGTCAGGTTTACTAGTGCCACAGTCTGGATGTGAACCGAGAAGCTACAGAACACGTGACTGGAAGCAGTGACGTTTCTATGTAGTCAGAACTTTTCCACCGTTTAACGAGAAGTTCAAATTGCGAATTGAGGAAAATCCAGTCATCCGGACCAGACAAAGGCGCTCCCCCCCCCACTAAAGTGGGTTCATTACGCAGAAAACATGTTCCGGACCGCGGCTTTATTGGACCAATTACACGGTAGGCAGGACGGATTGGTCACGTCGCTGACTACAGCTCCTGGGTCACAGGTTACGTCTTTATGTGCCCAGTGAGGAAGGCTGAAAGATCACACAGATAACAGCATCTGTAGCAGCGATGGAAATAGCACAATAATAATTTGCATGTTTATTTCATTTCTTAATGCACCAGAATTTACAAATGCTTTCTTTGAGATTTTACAAATTTCTGCACATGAAGAAAGGAATGATTCAGATTTTATATTGGAGACACATCTTAGTCCGTCCTGTCTGAAGTTACAAATCGAGAATCTAGATGAAATAACAGAGCGAACAATCCAAAAGAATTTGAGCTGTGCGTTCATTTCCCGTCTTTTTTTAAATTCCCTGGGTACCTATTAAAAATCAAAAAATCTATATATCATACCTGCCACGGGTAGTAACCTTCTCACTAAAGTTAACTACATACTATTCGCCTTGAGAGTCTGAACTTTCACCTACACAATAGTATATTAAATGAATTGTAGAAGCCATGAATCTATTTGCTGCAGGCATGTAATCATTTCTATTACCCGGTTGGTTCATCTTCCTAAGCTCCATTTAACATCCCAGCTCTTTGTTTCCATATTCAATTTTCTATCAGAGTCAGTCCGTTTATATTCATGAATTTACATGATGAGTCAACCGATATCATCAAAATAACAACACCACTTTAGAATACTCTACGACGATCCACGTTATGAAATTCTCTCCTTCCTTCTTAACATATCTCTGTCACAAGTTTAAACATGCTATAACAAGTTAGCGGTTCTCATAGTCCTTCGGAAACTGGAAACATTTTGGGTCATCACCGAATAAACCACATTAATTCCTAATGGTATTTAGTGTATGTAAGCGAGGTAAAGCCTAAAATATCAGTGATAAGTCTATCTTTAAAATAAATAAAATAATATTTCCGGAATTCTGTTCCACTATCATTGTCGATTTGTGTAATTAGAGGCAGAGATTTTTAACTCCCGGAAGGAAATTATGAAACACCGTGTAATGATACAGCCCCTGCGAGGTCAAGTTTGTAACTAAAAGAAAATATTTAGAAACAAATTATTTTCTTGAGACGAAGGAGTGGTATCGTGTTTCGATATTTCATTATTGAGAACGTAGAATCACTTAGTTTTCCAAATGACTGCATCTATATAAAACATTAGTCCACATGTCAACTCGAAGACGTTCCGTTACGTATACAAATGCACTACAAGACATGAACAAACAATTCTTATGACTGAAACACTTAGCATGGAACATCAAGATAGTTCTTGTAGGCTGGTAGCCTCTGTTATTACGGAGACCTTGTGTGGACCAGATTGCATCAAGCCCAAACGATACTCTGCATATTACAGTCTCCATATATAGCATGTTAACAGCATGTAATGGCAACGTTCTACACATGTTTTATGGTAATTTCAGTTTGTTTTATGATCATGTGTTTGAACTAAGGGTGAAAGGATATAATGATTTCTTCCATTATGATCTCTGTCTGGTTACAAGTGGTCGAGGGGATCAAGACAAGAAAGATATCTTGTGCTGTGTAGGGCTAAGTCTGTGATAGTAGTGGTTTAACAACACTTTCACCAAATTCCGCCATTTGATCAGTTTCTTTCACTTTTCATTCTCGCCAGAAACTTCAGGTAAGATTTTAGATTTTCACGGCCGCGAATATAGTCTGGTAGAAGTTTGCCGACGTTTCAGTGGTACTTTCTGCCTCCATCATCTGGGTGACGAAGCCCCGACCGGAAATACATGACGTATCACCAAGCGCTACACTGTTTTGCTGATACGAGACAAGTATCGCTCCATAAAATAAAATAAAGTCATCTTCCCTTTATCCTCCTCAACACCCGATTCTCAAACACCTGCAATCTGTGTTCCCTCCCTCAGAGTGAGAGACCATGTTTCGCAACCATACAAAGCAACAGGCAAGATTATTGTTTTGTATACTTTAATCTTCGATTGTATCACTAAAAATCCTTAACAAGTTAATTTTTTTTAGTGGCGAAGTGTTTCCTTGCGTTATGGTCTGCAGTCTTAAATCTATTTAGGCTTACTTCGACTTCGGAGCGTAAATTCAATATTACATCTTCTTATCCTCAGACCGAAACATTAATTTTTAAGACAGATACTTCTCATTTAAAGTGAAAGAACATAGATTGTTCAAGAAAGCTTTTTTTCATTTGAGATATCGGCCAATCTTATTGCAGATAATCACAGAGTATGAATTTCCTAAGCTTACGTATAAGAACATAAAGAATTTAATAAAAACTGTTGTGTTGGAGACATTGTTTATGTAACAAAGGCAACACATTTTAGATAAATAGGCAGTGAGTGTGGAAACTGGACACATTTGGCTAAAGATAGGGACCAATCTAGTGATTTTGTGAACACGACAGGGAATGGTCAGGTTAAAAATTGCAGATAATTTCTTTATCTCCTGACCGATCCTCAGCTTCTCAAAAAGACATTGACTCCATGGAATTTGCTCTTTATTTTGGGAATTAAAAGAGCTTCATATGAAAGCTACGTATATTGTAATCAGTCGTAAATGCTAAAGCCCTATTTACTGAACAGCATGAGAAAATGTGATTCAATTGCTCTGAGGCTGAGTGTTTGCGATAACCGCGTTTCTCTCTATTCTACTATAAGGCCGGTCGAACTGACAAGATGAGAAATGTCTGGAATGATCAAGATGGCGCCTGCAATTGACTCAAGACGAGATCAGATATTCTCTTCCGCAAGATGGCGCCCGCTGTATCATTGATCCGACGGAGGCTCGTGTTGCCACTGGCTTATGGATTTGCTAACGTCTGTCAGAAGAAAATGGGCGGAGACACGAAGTGAAGAAAAGAGGCTCCGGAATCAATACCCGGAGTCCCATCACACTTGACAAGTGGACAGCAAGACCTACGGGGTCACTGAAGCTATGTTCGTTTTCGACAAACACTTTCAATAGATTTCTAAATTAGTTACTGGACTGTGGTCTTTGGGTTCCAACACCTTGTAGTCATGTAGGTGGTTACACCCTAAAGGATGTCAGATACTTCCACGACCACTTCATTACCAAAGCTCTTCGTTTTGTTACTTTTGTAAATTGTTAATCGTTTATTTAAACTGTTCATTCTAAGGCCCGGCTCTTAACCGCTGGAACACTGAAATTCTGCGTTAATTTACTCTCGAATTATGAACGCAATTCCGAAATGTTTTTGTGTTTATTCTTTCCTGCATTTGCAGAAACCTTACAAGAAGCTGATTTGAGTAAAAAAAAATTCTGCTAAACGTCGAATAGAAAGTTAAAAGCTGACAATTTTTTTATCATTTTAAGGCTACGCATAACGTTAGAGCCTTGAAGAAGTTACTCGACCAAATATTTAGTTACTTGTACAGATTTGTTCAGTTATTTATTTTGCTAACGCGAACGCTATTGCTGATACAAATGCTCAACGAACTGCGGCGACATATCTGCCGGTCATGCGCAGAGCCGTTTTATTGTCCATATCAACATGGCCGTGCTCCGAAGATCATATAAAGCATCAGTGGTCACTTTGAGTGATTCGTGAACCTTGAGCGTTCACGATAAGTATAAAGCTGTTTTATGGCGGAATTACTGTAGAAAAATATTAGACCTTTGTTAATTCAGCTTTAAAAAGGAGACCAATAAAGAAACAGAGTAGGAAACAAAGGAAAACTAAATTAAATGTTACATAAATTTTACCTTCCCTGAAGACGTAGATGGGAAAGTGATATGTTGTTAAAAAGTTACTCCAAGACAATAATTTACGTAGCAGTTACTGAAGGGTGAAGGTGATGTATGGGGAAGTGGAGGTAGGCTAAAGCTCCACAACTTTTAACTTCGGAACGAATGGAGGAAAAGTTACGATACTCAGAGGATTTCAAGCTGGGGGGAAGGGCACTCTAGAACCGTCTGAACGCGGAGGTGTAGATGAATACTATGCTTTTGTCAGAGAATGAAGCCCAGTCTCTGAGGCCATATTTTGAATAATTTTACTGGCTGAATTATCTCGTCTCATCTTCCGCAGTTACTAATAAGTAATATCCGGCAGGTAATATAATAAACTTAGTTACTCATTGCATACGAATTATTGTAATTATAAGGAGATACTACTTCACAAGCTATTAAATATACGCATTTTTAACGCTCTTTTATTTTCCATATATTTTCATTCACGTTCATTTATTTTTATAACATTAAGGAGAACAAATTATATATCGTAAGGAATTGCATAGCCACGGTGGTCTAGCGGTTAGAACGCTGGCCTTGTAATCCTGGGGTCTCGGGTTCGATTCCCGGCGGTGCCCGAATTTATAACTTGTGTTGGGCAAGGCCGTGGTCTAGGCAACACGGAGTTTTCCTCCGGGGCATCCCAACAATTACTCCATTCACACACAGAAGAAGGCAATGGCAAACCACTTCTGGATCATCTGCCAAGAACGTATATGAACAGGTCCCAGTCCGAGAAAAGGATGGAAGGATCCCGTTCATATGGACCTGTCGTCAGACAGAACACTAAATAAATATAAATAAGGAATTGCATATATTTCGCCAATATTGTGTTCTATATCCATTTTACGTATGCAAGACTCCAGTCTCTGTTCCCTCTCATTCTGTGTTATTTTATACTCCACTTCTCGCAAGCAGGATTTGTCGTCCGAAGGGACGCATAAATCCAAGGCGCAGCAAAGACCACAGAGATTTTCGTCACGTCCAGCAGTGAAAACGTATGGGTGCAAGATGGACTTAAGTGTCACACTTCAAGTTTTATTATTTCAGTATTTCTGAACATGTGATGTTTTTGATTGTGTAAGTATGTTTAATGAAAATCTGTTTTGAAATATTGATAAAACTCCTTTGATCAGGATACTTCTTGAGAATCTGATAGTTACTCAGCTAATCATGAATATTCGTATCTTGCGGAACACATCTGTTCATCACCGCGTTCACAGCAGTACATCTTTAGACTCTATCATGAGCCAGATGTTCGAATTTTGAATGTGTACATTCGTTACGAAACACATTCCACTAGTAAACACACTTTATCAATGGCGACAGTCAGTTTAAAAAGACAAAACTACTCATCATAGCATCTTGTTTCTGATCTTCACAAATGTTAGGTTAGACCTAACGTTTGAGCACATTTTAAATGTTTTTAAAAGATTCTGAGATTATTTTATTAATTTTAATTACTGAATGTATATATGTTGTAACTTCCCAGGTAGCACTGCTGACGTTCGTATGTTTGTTGATTTTATATTATTATATTTATTTTTTTTATTTAGTGTTCTGTCTGACGACAGGTCCATATGAACAGGATCCTTCCATCCTTTTCTCGGACTGGGACCTGTTCATATACGTTCTTGGCAGATGATCCAGAAGTGGTTTGCCATTGCCTTCTTCTGTGTGTGAATGGAGTAATTATTGGGATGCCACGGAGGAAAACTCCGTGTTGCCTAGACCACGGCCTCGCCCAACACAAGTTATAAATCCGGGCACCGCCGGGAAACGAAGTGGGTACCCGGGGTTAAAGCGCCAGGAGCTATGCAACTCCTGGTGACAAGTTTGTGCCGGAACGAAATTTAGTATAACCCATTCTCGTGCCAAGATACGAGCGTTTGTGTTTGTGCCTGTTATTCCTGAAGCCAACGCTGCACCAGAAGCATCAAGAGACTTCATCATGAAGCAAGAATTGCGTGATTTGTGATGGGTGGATCTCCCAGCCAGACAGCGCCCCCTGCAGAGTTATCTGAAGGATGAGCACACCGTCGGCACCTCGCTTTGTCGTCAGCAAACAGTGAATGTGCTGGGACACTTGTTGACCCCATCAGGCTCCAGGGGGTGTACTTCTACGGGTCTGTGCCTCATTAACTTGCGAAGCGTGCTGTTCACATGGTGAATCCTTGAACTTTCACAGAATTGCTTTAGTCTTTTGGTGCTGAAAAGGTAGCCCATCTGAAAAATATCGTTTCGGCTAGATACAGGACTGTTCTCTTCCTCACGAATTAAGCCTTATTATCTGTTCCGATACAGAATTTTGAAAATTCCAAAATTGGATGTACGGAAGATCTGAATATCGTAAGGCACGTACACACAGAACCCTGACCTGTCTCCATATGTATGTCATTCTTTCTGTGTGTCTGCCCATCCTTTCATCTATTTATCTGTTTCTCTGTTCGTCTCTCAGAGTTCCATTTAAAAATACTTTTAAGATTCATGTCTGATTATCTCTCGTTACTATCAGTATAGATTCATAAAAGTGCATGGTCTTAACTAATACCACGTGAAGGTTGATGTAAGTCGATTGAAAACAAATATTTATTTTATTATAGTTCAGTGATATTTTAATAAATATATTACGAGAGCTTGTAAACAACTAAATGTAACTAATATTGGATTGACAAAACAGAAATGATACGTTACGGTTTAAATATTACTAACAGAAGATGAGTTTAATTAACACCCGTACTGAAATTATTAATGAATTACGTCTTGCCTTCTGTCTCACTGTGTGTTACAGCTTATGATAAATTTCATTTTCTCACGACGGCAATTACGAATATTAATGTAGATCGGTCCGAAGATGGAGGCAGCAAGCACCTATGTAACGTCGGTTACCTTCTTCGAGACTACGCTGTGCAATATTTTAGAACACAGCCATCTTTGATATACTTTCTCATCTACGCAGTACTTAACTCTAAAAAGCGAAGTCCTCCATGAGTAGCTGATAGATGCTCAGTTAGACAAATAAGCCACGATTCTATGGAACCAAAATTTTTATTCAGAGAATCCTGAGTCATTTTCACGCCTTTACAATAAACCTCACTCTAATGGCATTTTTAGCCACAGAATATATTCATGACGTTCATATGTTTTTCACATTAAACAGCATTAATCAGTTGATCTATGTAATGGGGACACGTTGTGTTTTCTTTGAGGTAAGATCTGATATTGAGATGAGTTCCGGGTTCAAATTTCTACCCTTTCTGTGGAGGCCACAAAGTTATTTAACCATTCAAATTATAAATTCAGCTTTCATTAATAAGAACTTAAACATTCCGTCGTCTCTTTTATCAAGATTTCACTACTTATCACCCAAACGTCTTCAATCTCATTATGTCCCTATCAGAAGGATAACCGGATATTTCCTGGGAATCTTCTAACAAATACTTTTCCACACCCACCCCCCAACCACAAGAAACAAAGGGGTAACATTGAACTTCTTACTGATCGTCCAAGGAATGGCACATAAAGCCATAAGCCCATCTTCAGGGCGTGAACTGAGCAGGATACTCTACCTCTTCAGTGGTAGCGGTCGTGGAGTTAGTTTGCCACTGCACACAAAGAGGCGCTGCTGGTATGCCATTGTTCATTCCCAGTGTCGGCGCGTCACAAGGAACGTTTGTAAATAGCCCGTGATTAGCCAACAATGGTGACTGCAGCAACCGACATTAAGACATCAACAAAAGTAAGAAACTTGTTTGTCACAAACAGAAATAATTAACTCGAATTCTCCATCGTCATGGTTACGTCATCACGAAACTACTGTGTTAATAAATGATCCTCTCCCTTTGCCCCTTCCAGACAGAGGAGCAAACGTGTTTATTTTGTACGCGGCGCTCGGCGCCAATGCAGGGAGTAGCTTTTCAGGGGATCCCAGAAAGGGGTGGTCAAACCGTTTGCTGGGGGCACTCAATCAGAATCGACATTAAAATATTTTACCGAACAAAACGTTCGTTCTGCTAATATTCTGCCAGAATCACTTTTCGTCCTCACTCCTACAAATAATTCGACGTATTTATTTAAGTGATTGATAACAGCCAGATAAGGCCATCTTGAGCCAGTCCAACCCCTTCAAAGCATGCAAACTTGTTAAGAATAATTTTAATAATATCCTCTAAACTACTGATATGTCTTCTAAGAATTATCTCTATTTCTTCTTTTGATATTTGGATGAAAATGCAAAATTACATATCATTTCCATATTTTATTTCTCGATATAGTCGTCTAGTAAATCCGTTTTATTACCCGTGTCTAATTCTCTCAATTTTCCTCTTAGATCATTTGTTCTGTGTCCACAAATTATCGTCTTATTCTCTAACGTCTTCATTCCAAGTTAGAATCAATGCCATTTTCGATTCTTTTACATGGAACACATAAATCCGCCAGATTTGTGGTAAGTGGCGAGCACAAATTGTCCCAGTTTGCAGTTCGTGCATTTTATATTTTTTTTTAGAAATAAGTTCTCACTTCTACAGGACTAAAATTATTCATTATGAAACAATAAATAAATTGAACACAAGTACACACGATTTCCAGAAAAGCAATTTCCATTATGTAATACGATAAGTTACAAAAGAATCTGTACTACAAATTGTTATGTCATTTGTTTCATTCTTATTTTAGATTTATTATTTCGATACGAGATTCCCTCAATACCTTGGGTCATATTCAATGCCTAATTCTTCGCAAATGAAACAATAAACAGTAACGCGTACGTGAAAGTAAGAGAAGACTAAACTTTTCCACATGTTTGGGGCGTTTCTAACATTATCTGCCACCAAGACGTCGCGATCCCACGTTTTACATCAATAATTGAATGTCCGTATTCCAAATAAAAGATAGAAGGCAGATATTCAAGATCGAACGGGTCGTATTTATACCGAACTGAAAACAGAGACCATATCGAAATACGTACTGTATTTGGTAAGATTTTAAATATGATATACTGGCGTTCTCTAATGCAAATCTTATATTATTCTGCACCAATGTGGTCACCCCTAAGACAAGCCGCCATCATTTTTACGTTGCGTAAGCAATGAATCAGTAACATTTATACTAAGTCACGGCTACGGGAATAATTAGCAGCCCTTGTTCCCGAACCGGATTGTACCTTATATTTTGTCAGTCCCACTGGAGTAGGCAGAACTTAACTCGTCCTGTACATCTGTTGGGTTTTACCGCAAACTGGGGTCTCGAATAAAATCCTTTTTCCACATCAATAAACAAACTGGCCTGTAGAAATGAATTATAGGCAAAATTAAAATTACCCAATCAGACGAATGGTAGGTCTTCAGTTTAGAATGTACTTGTAATTAATATATTTAAAGACAATATAGGAAAAACGTATCAGTCATCATTCACGTGAGAAAAAAATAATCACTGGATTTGTCGTGAATGAAGGAAATTTTAACGAAATTTGTTAACATTAAAATCCAATTAACTGTCATAATTCGTGAAAATAACTGGTACTCCGCATTTAAGAAGCACGGATGTATAGAGTTCATTGAAATTTTGGTTGAAATTCGACTCATATCAACTGAATAGTCGCTGCTGTCAAAACAATTATAACTCGCAAAAATTCAGGGAATGCGTTAAGGACCTTCTAACATTATAGAGACTGACATAAATGACAAATTACAAAGGGGCCCTTCTTGGCTCGCTCTCTGTCCCCTTCCGGGGAAGGCTCCATATTTCCCTTCCCTGTCCTTCCACTTTCTTTAATTCCTTTCTACCATTTATTTATTTTGTGGGTCTATAAATTGAAATACAGTTAATATTTTGTGACTATCGGAATAATACATTGCGTTGGACAGACGCTATCATAACAAATTAAAGATTATCACTTCTGAAATCGTTGCTCTGTAAATTCCAATAATTTGTATGTCGTTGTTCATAAGGGTGCGTTTTCACAACCCTCGCAATAACTACAAAATCTCAGGCGCACAGTTCTGTAACTCGCGAACTGTTATAAAATTAGATCTCTCTATACCTCGATTCACTTGCAGGCCGCATTCTTAAAATACTTGTAGTAGCTTCCGTTGAACCATTACCGACTAAAAAATAACAGATTCATAGCCATTAAAATAATGATTCCCCACTTTAAATAAAGCGAATGATAAATAAGTGCAATAGTGGCGCATGTTTCTTTAGAAAATATTTTGATTTCTCTCTTTTCTTGGTCAAAAGTTTCTTAAAAGACTTGTGATATTAGTGTAGAGGCATCAGTCGTATCTTTCCTTTTATGACTGAAATTATTCAGACCTGCAGTTTTATTAGTAAGCAGAGTCATCTACCAAGATTATTAGGTACACGTATTACAGTTATCTGTATCTACCTACCGGCTGACTCTTTGTATTGTAATTATAACCTCATTCAGCATGATAACGTTTCTAATATGTAGAAAGAAGGTAAAACAGTGGATTTTATATATTTTTCTTATGCTACAGAGGCGGGAGAAATTGTAACCCCTTTTCTCCGAGTACGTATGAAGAATTCTACCATTCTGCTTACCGAAATATAAACAGACGCTCCCGATGTTTGCTTTGCTCATGACTCGCGCTGTTTTTACTAATCAGGCAAATAGGCTGGAAAGAACAAGCCGTTTTATCTTGTTTGAAGAGCATTCGATGATTTCCCTGGAGAGTTGTCGCCTGCCTTCAGCTGGGGCTCCAATGATGGCCCAGGCTCTAGATGGCTCAGCTTGTTATGTGGGTGGGAAGGGAGCACAAGAGTAGATGGTTTCATATTGCTGACTGGATTCCAATGCCGTTTCTGTTTTCACTGGATACGAGGTTGATGTTAATTTACTGGACGATCGTATAAAAATAATAAAGAAAATACAGACACTGGTGACGATGATTTCTGTCGTCTGGGTTGTTGCACCGTATAGTCTGGATTAATTAATCGCCCTGATGACGGAGGCAATATGACCTCTGAAACGTCGGTTAAACTTCTACCAGACTACACGGCGCAACAACCCAGAAGACAGAAATCTTCATACTTACCGCTGTGAAAACCTCAGACCTTACATTTGTGACGATGTTTTTATAGAAGACCACAAAACTGTAAAGTATGTATTCACGTCTGTCAGAATCATTCAGAAAAAAACATAATACAGGCAAACCAGTTTAAATATTACGCAACGATAACCAGAAATCTGAAACATATTTACTAAAGAATAAAGAAATTTTGAGAAAAAGAAGTAAGATTTCAGGTTATCAAGGCGGCGTGTATGTAGATGACTTCTGGGTGGCTGCGCCGTGTAATCTGGCAGAAGTTTACCTACGTTTCAGAGGTCCTTACTGCCTCCATCATCAGGGCGATTATCGCTCATAAACTGAATTGTGCAAGGTCTGCAGTGAGCTCAGCATTCTCCCGAATATTTCATGGCCTGTTGGACGAGGTCTGGCCTCGGTTTGTTCTGCTCCTGATCTGACCTGTGCTGTGCGGGGCATGGGCTGGAATTATCCTAGTAGTGCTTTGGATTTTTCATATGACGGAATGGGCAGGACCCGCCCTGGGCATGGTTTCGAAAGTTCATGGTGTAATCTGGGCATGAACTTTTCGTGGCATGAGCTCCATATCGTTTGGGATGCTGTGCATCGGCTGTTCATGAGAATAATCTGAGGTTTTGTGGGATGGGCATGGCTCTGAGAAGTCCTTAGCATATGATTGGTGGTATTGGTCATGGTCTACTGGGAATTTTATGATCTATGCTGGTAATGGGATGGGATTATTATGGAATGAGCACGTTATGGCTGTCCTGTCGTGTTGGGCTGTGTATGAGCTGAACATAAACTTATCACCATTTGTAACCTTTGCAAGTAGAAACTGGTATGTCGAAGTCTCGGCCTTTTTTTGTATATTGATGAATATTTTGGGGCGTCTGACTCTGGTAGTAAAGATGGCGGACACCGAGTCAACCTATAGCGTTAAAAGTAAAGATTTCTTCTCTTTTAGCTGTAATAATACGCTTATAGAGTCTGTCTCCATATTGATTATATACGAATCTTCGCTTCTGTTCACAAAGATGTATACAAACGAATATCTGCCTCTGTCTGCATAGGAGTCTCCGACTCTTCCAGTAATAATGGACATAAAATTTCCTCCATCCTTCTCTAAAGAAATAGACGTACAGGGACTTTCGGCTATGTCTATTATGATTTATATATGGGGCCTTTTACCTCTGTGCTTTATAATGGATGAACAGAATCCTTCGCCTCTGAATACAATAATGAATATACACGGCCCCTGCCTATAATAATGTCTGTTATAAGTTTGTATGGTTTGAACCTTTCACGGAGACAAACATTAATAAAATTTCGGGCTATCAGCTCACACGGCTGATAGTCAGAGAACATTTTATTAACGTACAGAGTTTTTACCTTCTGCCTATAATATCGCATATGTGAAAGTCCTTCGTCTTTGTCTGTGATACAGAATATATAAGGGGATCCTCCTCAGTCAATAATAATTGATTTTTAGGTGCTATCTCACCATCAGAATGTTTTTACACACGCCTCAACTGTCCTCCATTAGACTGGCTATATACCTCCACTATTCTCCATAATGCTCGCTATACAGGCGCCTTCATATCATTTGTTTCGTAACCCTGACTACAGAAACATCTCCACATCCCATTAAAAGACATTACAATCCTCCATTACACTTGCTGTACAGATTCATCCATATCACTAAACAATAGTGGATATACAAATACCCGAAAACACCTCCCTAATACGGACTATGATATTGGCTGTATATTAGCCTATATTTCTTCATATATTTTTCAATGTCTAAGGCATCCGACTTTGCGTATATTAACGTATATTTGTACTCCATTTCTGTGGATATTAATGGCCACAAAAGGCCTTCGTCCCCCCCTCTATAAAAATCAATAAAGGGCCCTGCTTTTTTACTAAGATTACTACTTCGTAATCCTTGTTGTTAACCAAGATCCAAAAGGTTTTGCACTCCGTATCACTTAGGTCGTTCCTGCCCTAAATTATTATCGGTTGATTATTCTGTTGTCCTTAAATCATTACAGCTTTATTTTAGTCCATTCTTGCATATATGATAGTTGGATCGTTTCTGTTCTGACTTAAATTTAGGCTCTCTTGTTGGACAACGATAACTTTCAGTAGTGGAACTTACCTGTAGAAGTTACACTACAGCGTTGGACAGGAAAGATAAATACAAATGAAAATTTTTGTTCGATAAGGACATGCCTACATAGAGCTTAATGTTTTTAAAAAAAATAGCTTACAGTGTATCGATTTACAAAGCTGGCAATACTGGTTTGCGGCTGTGACCACAGAGGAGCACATTTTCGGAACACGTGACCACAAGATGAACAAGAAGAAGGCGGATCTGTCATAGACCATTACCATTTTGTCATTACCCTCGGAGCGGATGTAGTTAAGGATTTCCACCGCTGTAGAGAAACCCGACACTCTGCGAGACATTTCGACTCTCTGAGGGCGAGTCCAACCTCCTTATTTCTTTAGACTTCGCAAAATATTTCTCTGAACTATCCGACAAAAAGCTTGTTGCGGTCATAACAACACCAGAGAAACAAGCGGTTGCAACAAAATCCATGTCAGGTTTCACGACTTTGTTAAACCAACATTTCAGTTACGCAACCACAGCGATCCACAACTCCCAAGAGAGCTAACTGACGAAATTCCTTGTAGTGTAACCCGAAAATTCAACACAATCAATAACAAAATCGATATCTTTCTAATGTTATATACGTATTCCCTTCAGAAACCTTTGTCTGCGCCTGTGATATCTAAGGTCGAGTGGTTTGTATTCGCTTTGTATTCGGGAAGTCCTGGTTTAAAATTTCGGCCCCGAAGACTGGCTATCGTGACTGGAGTTTACGTGATTTTCCTCAATCCCTTCAAGGAAATGCAAGGGGTGGGACCGCTTCCTTCCACATCCTTTCTAAATCGTTGTTGCATTTTCGGGTTACACTACAAGGAATTTCGTTAGTTAGCTTTTATTTCAATGTTAATGTTTACAAAATCCCGTCATTGATCTCTTCTGAGCCAGTCGGATCCAGTTCGCAGAGTTAATCCGTGTTTCTGCGAGATATTCGAGAATATTTCTCATTCTATTCAGGTTTTCCAAATAAAATATTTCAGTAATTTCTCCAGGTATGCTGCATTTTTAATAGTCTTATTATATAACAGTTATGGGACCCAAATTAATATTAATTCGTGGTTTTATTAATTTTTTATGGGTGTGAAAGATCTCACGCTGTGTAAAGATGGAAGTTTTATGAGATTAAATGCTGTACACCTAACAGGGGGAAACATAAAAAAAGGGGAGTTGCTACAACTTGTTTCTTGAGGAGCGAGGTTAATTTGCAGGTTGTTAGTATAAGGCAATTACAGACGACTGTCTCAACC